>VZRV01008204.1:214543-224937 GCA_013398115.1 Falcunculus frontatus
GGCTGCGGCTTCGCCGCCCGTTCCCCGCCGCTGTCTCCCCTCTCGGCCGCCGGCCCGGGGCAGTCCCGCTCCCGCTCTGCCCCTCACAGCCCCGGGCCCGGCGGGCGCTGGCAGGGCCGACACCGCTCCCTGGCGGCGCGGCCGGGCCCCGCGCGGTGCCGGTGCGGGGCTCCAGCGGGAGGTGGGGAAGAGGAACCTCCCGGGAAAGGCGGGAGCCGTGACAGCCTTTGGATGAGTTCGTGCGAGCGTGGTGCTGTCCCCTGCAATTCTTCAGGGGGTATTTAGTTATAATGAGATTATCCACGTGGAGACCTCAGGAGAGGCGGGGGGGAGGGGAGTGCAGCGAGGGTGAAAGCACAGGTGAGGAAGAGATTATACACGGAGATGGAAAATAGGACGGGTAGGGCTGGGAAAGCTGGTAGTCACTGGGGATGTAGGACTATTCAAAATTACAGTTACCAGCTTTAAAGGCAGTAAGACTCTGTGAGAATATTAATTTCTCCCTGGTTTCTAAAGTAATTCCATAATGAATGTGTTTGGCACCTGTTGGCAGTCATTGATTAAGGAAGAAAATAAGAGAGAACCTCCTTACCTTAACCAGTCATTAGCTACTAGCAAATGCCTGGCTACAGGGCATAATTGCCACTTAAGGGATGTGAAATTTATATATGAATATGCATACACAATATATAAATTTAGAATTCCATGTTTAAAAAGGTCCAGAACTCCTGTCAAGGGTATTGAGGCATTTATCACATTCAACGCAAATAAATGGTAATTGAGGGACAGATCTAAATACCACTGAACGTTTTTCATTAGCTTCCCTTTAAACTTTATGTAAAAAATGTTGAAATACATGTATACTACAGTTATTTTGCTTTGTTTCAGTGAAAAATGTCACAAAATAAGTAACATTAAAAGAAGATAAAAAATATTCACCTTGAAGAAACATCTATATTAAGCAATACTGGAGAGAAGAGACTGGTGAAGGAGTGGAGGACTTAGCCCCAGCCTGGATTGTACAAGAGGGAGAACATCATACCGAGTCACTGCAACAAAGAGGGGGGAAAAAAACCCAAACCAACTATTTAAAGCTTATTACATATCCACATACTGTCACACAGACTGACCTAAGAAGACTAATTTAAAGACAATAGAGAAAGTTATTACCATGCAGTATTTTAATAGAGGGAGTTATTTCTTTGTGTAGAAATATGTTGCAGATCTGCCCTGTGTTTTGTGAAAGGATATGAAGTTTAATCATTGGTTTAACTATTTGGGAACAGCACAGTGCTGTCATAGCTGAAATCTGCATGTACCAGAACCTCTGCAGCATGTTGCAAAGACAGAGGCACGTAACATATTAAAGAACTTTATCCTTTCTATGATGTGCTTTACACATTTAATGTTAGAGAGAGATTTATTGTCTAATGCGTTGTCTTCCAATATCGAAGGTTTAAAACCATTTAATTCTCACCTTTTATTACAACCTTTGACACCTGAAGTCTTTAACTGGAAAAGATCTACAGGGAATCTACAGATTTTAAGTTTCATAAACATCAAACCTACAGGGAACACTGAACAAATTGTATTTTTGATCTGTTTGTCCACAAGATGCAGAGGTTTTAGCATTATGTATGGTACAGCTAAGTGAGAGTTTAGTTAAATTCTTTTCTAGGAGAGAATAAAAGGTTGGCTGTTTTTCTCACTGTGCATCTCTAGATGATTCTGAGGCATCTGCATCTATCTGATTCTGTTTGTGGAGAACCATTAATTATGAAGGAAAAGAGCAATTGGTTTTGCTACTTCTCAATATCTAATAAAAAAGAGAGTTGGCAAAAGGAAACTTTACAATAAAAGTGCTTGCATAGAAAGTTTAAAAAAATTAAGATTGGTTGGTGATAAGTGTATGTAACAGGTTTCTGTGATCAGTTTCAAGAAGGTCTGATGCAGTCCACTGTACAAAGACACTGCTGTGTTGTCTACACCTATTTCAGATAGGAACAGGTTTTTGAGAACAGTCAAGGAGTTCACTCAGACTAAGAAAGGTAAGATAGATAAAAACATCTATGTGTTTGTCTGAACACAAGTCAGCAAGTGCCTGCAATATCTATTTTAATGTGGATTTTTTTTTAAACTCATCTTATTCCATCTCCATCCTTAAGGCACACAATTGTTCCTCAGTGGGCGTAGTTTGTATCACAAACTGGCTGAAAATACAGTTGTCTTGGAGCTGTGCTGAAGTATAGCTTACATAAGCCAGTACTTGCACCTAGACATTGCATTTTGGGAAGCTCTTAAAGTTAAGTGTTCTCCTGGGAGCCAAAAGTGGTTCTCCTGTACCAATTGAATAGGGCTGATGAAGTGTGAAAACTGACGTATTTTCCTGTGTGATGAACATCTAATTTGCAAGGCAGGGAAAGCAGTAGGGAAAAAGTTGTAATTTCTTCAAGTATGCATTCACACTGATAGCAAATCATAACTAATTTTAGCATTGATGAGACTTATGCAAAGCTATTGATGAGAAAATGTTTTGCTAGGTAATTCTTAAAGAAGAGATTTTTTAAAGTCTTAGTGGTTATTGTATCTGAGCTGTTATATTATGAACGTAGTAGTATAAAACAATAAAAAAAGATTTATATAATTTATTTATACAAATATGTACTTGTTGCTAAGCTTCACTCGCATTTTGGCAAAGCAGCCCCAAGTCATATTTTGCCTTTAAAACTATAATTAAGCTTTTAGGCTGGGGAAAAAAATGCAAGTTCAAATCAGTGTAAAGCAAATGTAGTTAAATCTTGATTTTAAAACGTACTGCATATGTTTTCAATTTTTATTTTTTAAATATGTTTACACACACACATTGATTCAATGCCTCATTTTTTTTGTTAATTCTTGTTTTGTCTTGCCTCCTATGTCTTTGAAAAAGCCTCGCTGTACTTACACATCATATTGTATTTTCTAGGTAGTATGAATGCATATCACAAAAGTCTCTCTAACTTAACAAGAGAGACTTTTGTGATATGCCTCTATCTTAATGATGTTCTTGTTCCAGCTGAAGTCACTGATGAATTCTTTTCAGACGAATCCAGTGTTTTTAATAATTAAAATGCTGTGGTTATAGAAGATTCCTGCAAATTCTTAGCTCTGAGGAATAATTCTTTATTTTAGGAGTATTGTTTTCCCTAAACAGATATGCCAATTAAGTGTGAGAGAGAGTAAAATCAGGACCTCAAATTAGATCATGTTTAATCCTATTTCGCAGCCTCTGCTTACTCTATAGACACAGGCCCAAGTCTGAATGGAGTCCAGTTTAGGTAAAGCCTGGAATGAAAAGGAGGGTAAATCTGAGATAGATTCTATAAACAGTCATAGCTGGTAGCAACAATTTAACCAAAATTTACAGACAAGAAAGAGCAGATTCCTGATAGGGAAGTGATTCTTCCACCAAATCTGACACCAGGTATAAAGAAGAAGGTGACATTAGAATTTTTTTAAGGGAGAATGGTAAAATGCCATGTGCTGATTTAGTTTTGTAAATAACTAAACTTTTTTTTTTTTTCTAATTTGATTTTCAAGGGTAGATGCTTGCCAAGAATGCATTTCACTTACAGAAAGATTCCCAACATAAGTCACACCCACCTTCAGATTTTTGGCCAAAGTGATTGAAGTTCAAGAAGTTAACCAGTAAGTGAAAATAAGGTTTTTAATGGACAGCCTGAGATAATCCTAGAACTCGTGCTACAACCTAGGTAAAACAGAGTTTATTCATTTGTGCAACTAGTGAAGCTTTCTCAAGTTGCCCAGGTTTAATTGCTAGCTGTTTAGTTTTTAGGGAGGGAAGAGAAGGTATGTCGTATACATTATAACAGAAATTGGCTTGAGGATTTGAAGGAGTCTTAAAGATGAATTCTTATTCAAGTCTAATGATAATGACTCTTGTTTGAGGTAGGTGGTAATTCCACTTAATGAGAACATTTACCAATGACTGTCTTTTACAGAGTTCTTTTTAACTCCTCTGATCATTGCTTTTAGTATTTCTTCAGCTGTGACACACACATAGAAATTTAATTGTAGTTGTTGCTAACTTTCAGGCTATGTGAGCTTGTTAACTGCTGTGAAGAGTGTGATCCAATAGATGTATGCCATTTCCTCCATTCTCTGGTAATTACAAATAGGTTCACGTGTACTGTGTACCTTGCTCAATGGATATATTCAGTGTTAGAAATGTACATGGCGCCATGGCTCCCACACGCTTACCTGCAATTTTTTGGGATCATTTGGCTGATCATGAACTGCACAGCTGCTGGGGAAGCAGCATTAGTTTTAAAAGATCCCTGTTAGCCAGGAATTCTTCTTACTGAGGATAGAAAGTATTCTGGTAATCTTCTAGGTCAAAAGCTACTCTTATGGTCTCTAATCTTGCCAGAAGGAAATTGCTACCAATGTCAGCAGGAGTCATATTCATATCTACTTTGTAGTTAAAGAGTTTGGAGAAAATCTGATTAGCACACCAAGAATGGAATTTAGGCTATTCTTCTGCCTGTTTAATCAGACACACAACCTTCCTCCGAACATGTGCTCTCTGAAAAATTTATGCATTGCTTGACTAGTTTTGGACATAAACAAGTTAATCATGAGCATCCTGGACCGTTGAGGTGCTATGCAATAGCCTAACCACCAGGAGAAAAGAATTCATTTAAATTCTTTCTGAGGGGTCCTGATAAGAATGTGAGGGAAATTATCAAATAATCCAATAGGAGTGGGTCTGTATGGGGACAGCATTGGTGATAAGAGCCTGACATCCATTCCATTGGCACTTCTGGTGGGGGTACAAGTCCATCCCATGGATAGAAGAGCTGCATATTGGAGTAGAGAACAATAGCTCATGGTTTCAACTGAGAGGTCAGTTTGCACTCAGAAATTACTCTGTGATGTGAACCAAGTAGCTAAGTTAGGATGATCAGGAGATTTGCTTCAAAACTGGACCTTGATCCTAACAAAAATGCTAAACCAGATGCACCCAAAGCAAGTAAGTGTTAAAAGTACATTGCTGTCTTTAGATCGCCTGTTCCTGACTGGCCTTCCAAGGAAAAAGTGGAAAGACCTATACTCACATTTGCCTCATTTCAAAGGAAGCTGGTTTCCTGTGAAAAAAAGTCAAGACAGTGTTTCCCAGCAATATTTCTGACAGCTTCTACACTGACTTAAAGTTGTAGTATATGCAGACAGAGAATTGATACCCTGTAAAGTCTCCATTTTTAAACTGGAATTAAAATTATAGGCAGGCTGGTCTAGTCCTTGATACCACTTCCAAACACAAGGTTACATGAATTTGAAAACTGCTAAAAACATTTATGTCTGGTTATTTTTCATGTGTGTAAATTTGGCCCATCTCAATTCATTAGAAAAAGTCATCTCAAAGTAAAAAAAAAAAAAAAAAAAGTAATAAATTCAGATTCAGAATANAAAAAAAAAAAAAAAAAAAAGGCAATATGATTGTGATCACAATGTAATCCTCAAAATAACTTAAATTCCTCTGGTATTAATTCAGCAGGATTTTAAGAAGATTAAAAATATTTTCCATAAGGGATTAAGTATATTTAATCTTTTACTGCAAAATCTCATCTTCCTTAATGTTAGGTTAGAAGGACGTGGAAAAAAAAATCCTAATGACTAATCTAAGTAAGCTTATTTTCCTGAAATTTGCCACTGTGGGAGTATGACATGCATAAATTGGAAGAATTGTTAACCACTGTTTATCTGTGTCTTTTCTAAATGGGGTGAAATCAGCTGGTAGTTAAAATCCATACCCTATCCTAACTCCCACTGTACCTTACAGCAGGATTAGCAAAACTGAAGCATTCTGCAAACACAAGGCCAGGAGTGTTTTACTTCCAAATGCAGATTTACAGGCTAATCAATAATAAAATGTGCTGGGCAAACTTAGAGAGTCACCTGTTTATTTTGTGGTTTGGAAGAATCCTCAAATTCTAACCAGTTACCCTCATTTCATCTAATCTTAGATGTACAGTCAGACTCGGTAGCAAGATTTGGGAGATTGAGATGTATTAACTCTTCAGGCTATGAAGATGTCAAAAGGCAGCAGAGCTTTTCTCATACAGACTCTGCAAGTCTGATGTTCAAAGATGCCAAGAAATGGTTTTATGAGCAGATATTATACAAGATGAGCCTCAGTGAGCAATACTTCTCAGTGAGCCATACTTGAACATAGCACTTTTCAAAGGTTTGTGATTTGGGGGAGGATAGGAAAAACTAAGGAAGCATGATGTCTCCTGTTTTGTAAATCCCGAGGTCCATAGTGTGGGCCAAAACTTACACTGGATTATTTCTTATGAGCCACTACAAATAAAACAAATTGAATTTAAATTATCTATTTGTCCAGACACTTAAACCCCCTTCATCTGAATGGAAAGCAAAAGGTAAAAAGCATTTCAGAGCTCACAGATGCTCTGAGACTCTATTCTACAAAATGCAGAAAAAAAAAAGAGTGAATTGCAAATTGAGGAAAATAAAAAAGAAACAAAGCATAAAAATCCTGTAATTACTCACACAGGCAAGATAAGTGATCTCATTAAGCTGAATTCTAACTGCAACATTAATATGGAAAAAACTCTTCAAATTCCAGGTTAAGGAAGGAGAAGGATTAGCAATCTGTTTTAAAAATCAATGCTTTGAGTTCTTGTTTTTCCTATATATATGTAATAATTGTTTTTAAATAAGGGGGACAGGGACAAGAGGAGGTGAGCAGGAGTGTTGTTAGGGTGACCAGAAACAAACTAGGAGGTAGAGACAAAGGTTAGAGAGAATGGTGGAAACTGGGATGGAGTGAGAAGTCACAGCTCATAGAGAAGAGAGATGAACCCAACCCAAGGAGGGAATGTTGTGGGAAAAGGGCCTGCAATATGGAAATGTTATATGAGAGAAATACACCCATTTGAATAAATGGAAAACTTACCAGAAATGAGTCATTTCCTTCTGCATTTTTCACATGGCACTGACCATAACTTTTCTACTCAGTGGAACTCCTTAGGTGACCACCATCAGTGCTTCTAAACACTATTAACAATTTTGAGAGGGCTCCTCCACGTCCTTGAATACCTAAGAGCTCTTGGGTTTTTGAGTTTGGGCTCAGGGTGTAGAGAATCCATTACCAAGCTCATAAGAGAAATCACTGTGTACATCTTTATAAGTTGCAGATTTTTATTTTTTCTTTTAATACAGTTGTGTATGCAGCAGACACGGAAGTCAATCTTTCAGTAACATCCTAAGAGACATTTTTATTAAATTTAGAGCAGGAAGTGAGTAATCTTTCATCAGGTACACCTTCTGACAAGGATATATTAATGCTTATATTTCCATGAAAAGATCTTAACATGCTGGTAGGAAAACTAGCATTGTTATCCACAGATAAAAATAATAGAAGCAAAAAAGGTGGCATGTCTTTTCAAGGTCAGTGAATCAGTGAAATAGCAATCTGTTGGAAGGCCCATGTATTACTCATAAAATCATACTTGTCTTTTTCTGCCTGGAGAATTCTTTTCCTCCTTTCTCCTCCCAATTCATTTTTTCTCCCTATTTTTCTCTCTTGCTTTTTTCAGTTTATTTTTCCTCACTTAACCTCTGACTTTCTCTGATGCTAAAAACAGGACAAAAGGCAAAAGCCTACAGGAACCAGCATAGCCAGACTCTTCTACTGCCTTTTTACTGTCCAGCACTGCCTTTTCATTTGTGGGAGAGAACAGCAGGGGAGATTATTTCATGCTGTATATATTGCTGACATGTGGAATCAGGAAAAACAGTCGTACTCCTGACTTCCTTTGAGAATGGCTCCCTCAGCCAGGACACAATTCCCTTAATGAAGCAGCCAGGCAGTACCAGGGCAACCCAACAGCCTTTCTTGTGATATTCAAATCCTGTATTCATGGCAGTATTTTTCACCAGCTCTACTCGTAATCTTGTTACATTTATAGGTGTGTTGAATTTTCAGGTTTTAAATCATCACAATAAAAAACATCTCAATCTTTCTCATTTATTTGCAAAAGTCCTATTTTTGTCACAACTGTCTTATTTTAAATGTAAATGTCCCAGATTTATGTTTTTTAACTAAAGGAGGAGGTATGATGTAGAAGATACAACAATTAAAGCTATGTAAAATACACTCTCATGTCTCTGAATGTTTGTTTATTCTTTCAGCTGTTCTCACTTTAAATCCCCCAAATCAAGATAGGAAGAACATGAAAGGCTTGGGCTATTCTGCCTTTCACATCATTAAAACGTAGTGCTGTTCTTAGAATAAGCTTTGTTGCTGTCTGATAAATATTCATAAAAGTCAATGAATGCAATTCAGCAGAGTTCTGTAATCTCACAAAATAAGTACTTCTAAAAAATCCCATCAGCTCTGCTCAAATTGCCTTTACTTTGATACAGTTTTCTCAGCTTAAAAAAACCCCAATACTAAGAGTTAAGCATTATATTGCAGGCACAGAATTATTAGAAACTCTTCTAGGATTGTGGTTTTTTTAGTCTGTGTGATAAGAGTAATGTTGCAGAAGCTGATAAATGTTGAAGCAACACCAAACAATTAAGGAGCAGTGTAGGGCCCCATAAGGACTGCAGGTCTGTGCCATGCCTCAGGGAGAGTTAAATGATGTAAAGGGCTGTTTGGTTTAGGTGGGATGGGTATCATTTGAATAAAGCGAATTTAAGCAAGATACAAATATTTGAATTCAACTAAAAGATATTGTAGACATTGTCAAGATAATCTTCCTTGAAGTCTTTATTTTAAAGCACCAAAAAAAAGTAAACCATGAGAGTAACTAACGATAGTAGTGATCCTGACATTGAGTCGCAGGATTGAGCTGCAGTGACTTAGCCTGTGCATGTCTGATCACCTTGAAAAAGTTTTCCCACTGGCGTGGTTCTCCCAGCACACACTTGTCTGCATACCACCTCTTGTTGTCATCAGATCACGGATTTTTGTCAGGCTGTACCTTTGTACCTGCATCAATTATGAGTTTGGTGTTTAAATCACTCTTTTTTTCCAGACCTGTTTAACAGCAGAGATATTCAAAGGGTAAAATGCATTTGCAGACAGGATGAAATTATGGAACAGGAGAGCAGGCTGTAGTGCTGTTCAGTAAATGACCACTTGACAAAAGCATTACTATTGATGCTTCTCCTCCAGTCCAGCAAGGGCATAAAAAATAGTATTTTGAGTTTGAGTATTTTGGGGAGTGGTCCTGAAGGTGAGTGGTATTTTCCAGCCCTCTCTAGCAGACCCCAAATTTTATCTCTAAGGTCATCCCAGATCCACAGCTGTTCTCAAACCAGCCTGTGTACTCCAGAGTCTTTTGGAAACCTTGGGAAGACTCTTTGAGCTGAAATAAAGACTTTTACTTCCCATTGGCAGCTGTAAAGTCTAAACTATGTTTTGACCCCCATCAAGTATGGCCTGGTAAGCCAGACATAGGTAACTGCCTCCCTGGGCATTTTTGTATTTTTCCCACAGAGGCCAGGTGAAATGCATGACACTATTTTCCTCTGTTTCACGTCCTAGTTGGGAGGATAAAAACCCAGCTGGGATTTGCTTCCTACTTTCCGAGGTACTGCGGAAATTGTTAGAAGGAGGTTCCCGGGCTACCTCGGGGCTTCAAAGCGCGGTTCCGAAGGGTGGTACCGATACTTTCCTCAGAGCTGCCACCCGGGGGAGCCAGGACACCCACCCCGGTGCTGTTGCTGCGCGGAGGCTGCCGGTGCCACGGTACCCGCGGGGAGGGGAGCGCAGAGCAGCCAGGCCGCCCGAGACCCGCTGGGGAATCAGCACAAGCGGCCGGGGTTCCGGGTACCGTAGCGGCCGCGAGCTCCCCGCCCCGGGAGGTGCGGGGGGACCGGCAGCCCCAGGGCCTTGAGGCGGGGAGGGGTGGGGGCAGAAGCATCCCCGGCCGCTCTGTTGAAGGGATCCCGTCAGAGTACTGGGGGCCCCCGGGGAGAGGAATTTGCGAAAGGGGTGATTTTTCCGGGAAGGCGGGTTGAGGCGTGTCGGGGAAGGGCACCCGGTGGGGCGCTGGGGCGAGGAAGATTCGCTCCGTCGCTCTGATTTCTCCCCCAAACGCCGCCGCCACACTGTGCCTCCCCCGCCCACTACAGGCCCCTCCCCGCTGGTGCGCGTCAGCCGGGCGCGAGGCGGAGCTGAGGGGCGCGAGGCGGAGCTGAGGAGCGCGGCGCGTGCCGGGAACGTGCTGGGGTCGAGGTGGCGGCTGCGAGGAGCGATGGATCCCGAGGGCGCGGTGAGGAGCCCGGCGGGGCCGGACGGCCGCCACGGAGGGCGGGCGAGGCGGCGGGGCCGGACGGCCGGCACGGAGGGCGGGCGA
>VZRV01008204.1:224942-296901 GCA_013398115.1 Falcunculus frontatus
TGCTGGGGTCGAGGTGGCGGCTGCGAGGAGCGAGGGATCCCGAGGGCGCGGTGAGGAGCCCGGCGGGGCCGGACGGCCGCCACGGAGGGCGGGCGAGGCGGCGGGGCCGTCCCGCTGAGGCGCCCCGGCTCGCGCCCGCCCGCGCGGGCCCGCCATTTTGTCTGTGGCGGCCTCAGGCTGTGGAGAAGCGGCTGGCGGCCCCCGGGTGTGCGGGACACGGTACCGGGGCAACGGGGTCTGGCTCGGACCTTACCGCACACGGACTGTGCAAAGTCGAGGGGTTCAGGGAGTTAAGTGCGCTTAATCAGCAGGCCTTCGTGGAGTTGGGTTGAGCGTGGGTGCGTTCAGTGTAAAAATGAAAACAGCGATTCTGCTAACGAGTGGTTGCCAAACGCACTAAGTAATCCATAAAAATATTGAAGAATGTATCATATTATTTGGGGAAAATAATTAAAAGGAAGTTTAAAAAACAGCAGAAATAAGTATTTAGGCAAGTGATGTGCTGTTGGCACGTTTTTTTAAAATACCGTGTTCTTATTGCTACACTGGTGATGAAGAGGTGGTTATCACAGTACAAATTTTAATGTGTAACACTTAAAACTCACTGGGATTTACTGTATTTACTATTGGGAGTTCATAAGTAGCGTGTTTTAATTCCTCATTTCTTCCATTGGGGTTTTTGTATTTGCGACTTACTTTAGTATATTAACTCTTAAAACGTGTATGGAGAAAATGCATTTTGGGCTCTTTGAGGTAAGGAATACCTTTTGGCTGTGGTGTCAGCTGTTAATTGTTATAGTTGAATCCAGACGTTCTCATGCTGAACACAATTGCCAAATGATTGTACAGTGAGTGTTGTCTTTGGTGCGAGAGATGCAGAATGTAACCTGTTTTGTCCCTCAGGAGTTTGCTGCAAAACCCGTTCCTCTTTGGGGCCTGCAGTGACTATGTCTGTTCCTTGCCCTCTAAGGGTGGCGTTTGTTCAGGTTAGTCAGTACTCTAGGGTAGTATTTTCAGTAGGAGAGCTGCATACTAGGTTCTCCTGAACAGATCAGGTTAACATCCTCAAGTTTTCCTCTGCCCCAAGTGTGCATGTTTTAGTAAATTCGGAAAGGACTTGTGTCTTCTTTAAAACTAAAGTTGTGTGAACTAAGCTGGGTTTATTGTCTTTGAGAGATCCACAATAATAGCATTAACCCATTACTTAGAATTAGTAGGAGTAATTCTTAGGTAGCTAAAGAAATAGCAAATAATCCTGTTGGAGAAGTTAGTGACCATACAATGTGGCTGCTTTACAGCTATCATTTTGCAGTTAGGGTTGACTTTTTAAGGCAGTGTTAGTTTGTTTTGAGAAGAGTTTCCAGTAAAATTATTTTACGGTTCACAGGTGTAAGGATGCTGGAAGTTAAAACATCAGGCAGGCTTCACAAAGTAATGGTTTCCATGAAGATCCCACTGTAATATTTTTCTTTACTGGGGCGAGAGCAATCTGGTTGCTCTTCTGCAGAGGGAATTTCTGTTCAGACCACTGTGTGCTGTGTTTGTTGGCCAAGAGAGTGTTGAATTAAAATACCGCTCTTCAACACCTGTTCTCATCAGGTGTACGGAGCGTCTTGATTTTATGTGATGGAATTATGGGTGCTTGGCACTTGGAAAATGAACCAGAGGCTATTGCAGAGAATAGAGTTGTGCAGATGTGTGTGAGAGCATGGATTGAGTTAAAAATGTCTATTCTATATAGGCTTAAAATAAGGGCTTCTAATAGATATAAGATATTCTGTGTAATAGAGTTTATAACCTGAGATTTTTACAGGAGGGTGCTGTGCAAGTTGAACCAAGATGGGTGTCCAGTTTGGAAAAGCGTCTGACACTGGACTTCAGACCATAGTTCATTCACTAAGTTACTGAATTGGCTAAGACTAAGCTTATGTTTAAACACTGGGCTACCTTCTGAATAAGAATACGTGGTTAATGATCAGTTGTTCAGCATCTGCTGTGCATTTCAAAAGATTCTGTATGTATTGTCTGTTGAGAATTGTTTCATTTACTGACAAATAATGTGTAAGATTTTGAAAATGTTTTCTTTCAATTAGCAGGCTGCTGATCAGATGCAAACAGAATCTTTATCTTCATGTCCCAGCACTGTGTCACCGGTGAGGTTAAATAATCTGATCGGTTCTCCAGGGTTTGGAACAGTTACTCCAAATCGTGTCTTTGTTGGAGGACTTGATTCTAAGGTATTCTTCCCTTTTTGCTGCTAAATTATAATTTATTACCGTATAAAAATCAACAGGAGAAAAAAGAGAGACACAGTCATGTGTATTTGTTTAGTTGGTAAGTCCTCTTCACTACAATAGCCGAACCACCCGTAGAGAATAAAGCCTTAAGCCTTGATTTGCGTAATTGCCCAACAAAGTTGACTCTGTACACCTAGCTGCTAGAAGCTTTTGACACACCACATCTTCAGAGTTTTGCTTTTTTCCAAGCTTTGGTCATCAGCAGAGCTGATGGCAGAAAAGTACACAGAAGATTTTGTTTATGTATACCATTTAGTGGAATTCAATGAACTGTCACAATGTTTCGTGTGGCCAGTGGAGCACAGGTCAGTAGCTTTTGTTCCTCTAACACTTGTGATTCACACGAAGAATTGTAGTGTGTATATTCCTCATCACAGTAATTTTCTTAAAGGCAAGAATTTGTTTTTAAAAGAAGTACAAAATCTTCTCTGGGTAATTTGCAGTATTGATCTTAATCCTTAGAATGCTTGTGCCTTTGTGTGTTCCCTAAAATCTTTAAATAGCAGCAAACATTGAGCCACTCTTACCTTGTGCGGTTGCTTTTAACATTTGTGATGAGCTTAGGGTTAAGGCTTTTTCTTTCTTTCTGCTTTAGATAATTAAGACATTGACTTTAGCGAAAAGTGCTTGGTCTGCTTAGCAACTGTTGCTTTTTTCCCACCAAGAGTATCTTCTCTGCCTTAATCCTTCTATACTGAGACCTTCCGAGTGCTGACTCGTCTGAAGAGGAACAAGAATTGACAGTTCACTCAGATTGTTTTGCATAACAAATGCAAGAAATTCCAGAATCTTCTATCTTATTTGGCTGAGATAATTCAAACAGAGGTGCTCATATTTTAAAATGTACAAGACCTTCAGTACATTTGGACTTTATTAAAGTGGCACAGTAGCTTTTTGCACCAATAGTAAGCAAATTACTGGCGCTATAAAAAGACCTCTCACTCTCTGTTCTGTCTTCACTGCAATTTCAAAGGTTAAAATACTTTTCTGTCTAACATCAATATTTTTATTAATTATCATACTCATTGTTCATTTTGAAGGGTCTTTTGACTTGGTTCAGTTGCTGATAGTTCAGAATTTATTATGAAATTGTATTTTCAACAGCAGTTTAGGCATGTTCATAATCATAAAGAAGATGGAATTTTTTTGCAGAGGGGAGAGGAAATAGAAGGGATGAAACCTCTATAGCCATTTTAGTTGCTCTTCCGTTTGGTATAACTCTTTATATCAAATACAGTCTTAAATTTCTGATCTCATCCTCATAGGGTTTATATGTCAGTCTTGAATTGCTTTCTATCAGGAATCTCATGGCAAAAAGTATTGGGTTTTGTTTTGGTTTTTTGGTGGTTTGTTTTTGGGGGTTTTTTGTGCCAAAGATCTTATTCAACTCAGCTGGGGTGATGTGAAAGCTGTTGACTTTATTTTTGTGAAAAAGGGAGACACTTAATCAACAAAAACTTATTTGCTTTCTAACAAGCTTTTTTATGATTTTGCCATTTTGTCCATCACTATGGCAGTGATTCTTGCTTGTAAGAGCAAACATCTGATATCTCAGATTTAGAGAAACATTTCAGCAAGGGAAGTTACAGTTGGGAACATTTTCATCTTGGTCTGAAGAGCTCTTTCTTCAGTGGTGCAGGCCATGTTTCATTGATATAGGCTAATGCTAAGCCTTTACCTTCCTTAAAGAATCTGACAAGAGTCTTTGTCTTATCATAAGCAGGAAAAGGCAAGTCTTAAATGCGTTTCTCATAAGTTTCTAAATACCATGTTTGTACAGATACTTGCAGATTTCATTGTGTATCTTAGAACAGTATTTTCTTCTTCTTCCCCATCAATGCACTGCTCTGTGCATAAACCTTTGTCTTTCCAAATTCATAGTGTCATGTAGCAAGCCCTCATGTCCTTGTATGATACTTTGAGCGCTGATCAATTTCAGACTTGTATGAGGCAGATAAACCTTTGATGTGCTAGACAGGATTCACTACATTGTATACAGTCCAAGTCATTCACTTAGAAGTAAAGCAGTACTTGTGGTATACTTTAAGTTAAGGAAAAGTATAGATGAGTGCTGCATGCATATAACCATGCTTCTTCCTGTGTTAGGTGTAGCATTAACTAATGGCTATGTAGAACAAGACTTAAATCTCAAATGTGGTGTTTAGGGCACCATATGTGATACATGCTTACATTGTAGAAAAAGATTCATAGAAGGCAGAGGAGTGTTCACATAGCTTAGGTGAACCTTTACATTAGAAACTTATTTATTCCCTGCATACCTGGAAGGGGCAGTTCCTTCCTAGTTCACATAGACCACTCTCCATTGAAATAACATTTTCTTACTTATAGTGGGGAGTTCCTATATTGTGCCTGTACATATTTGCAGACTCTCATGTTAAAACTACTTCAGAAAGAGGGATCATGGTGTATTCAATGGATTTGACCACTGAATCACTGTGGTTTAGGTTTTTTTTTTTCATTTATGTGGCCAGTGTATATCTTTTATGAAAACCTACATACTCTGCTGTGTTTCAGTTGAAAGTATGGCAGTGATTTTTCATACTGTGAACTGCTCTAGCGCATAATTAACAGAAACTAAAATTCAGATCTAGTACACCTGCTTCAGTAATCTTAACTGTAAAAGGACAGTTGTTACATAAATCTACTAATGAGAAGTTTTAATGGCTTTCTAGAATTATTACTGAATGATTAATGCAGTAGTTAAATGGGCCCTGAGGCTCATGCTTGCTCATTCTTCTGTCTTCATATTCAGGGTTATAATTACTTTGGATGAAGTTTGCTACAAACTATGTCTGTTAATAGTCTTATGGTAAACATTGAACTAATTAATTGAATTAATTGACTAACTATGCAAACCAACTCTTCCCTTTTTTCCCCCTCTTCATTTACTGTACTAGACTAGTGAAAATGACCTGAAGAAGTTTTTTGCTCAGTATGGCAGTGTGACAGAAGTGAAGATAATAAGTGACAGAGCTGGAGTGTCGAGGGGGTTGGTATAGTAGAATAACTGTATTGTGGAAATCAAAAGTAACAGAAAGCTGACCATAGTAAATTTGATTGATTTTCATAGCTCATAATATTTTATCATTGATGTTTCAGTTATTCCATGTATGCAAAAATCTGTTCTTGCCCTTTAATACGTCTGTATAAATGTTTCCAATTTGCATAACTAAAACTGTTAGTCTTGTTGCTATAAGATGAAGCTTTGTGCAACTAGGAGAAAATCAATAGTTTTTAGGTTTTCTTAATGACTATTACTTAAGTAGATTATCTTAGCAAGGTTATTTAGTTATTAAATATATTTATTTTTATTACCGAAAGCCAGTATGGAAATGAGCCTAAAGTAGAGGAATAGCTGAGATACACCTGATTGTGCTGGAGTACGTGGCAGTAACAGATTTTTGTGTGAAGATTTTGGGAACAGCAGCATAGGGGACAAATCTGACACTAAATCATGATTACGTGAAAGGGGAACTGAGACTGAAAGTCACCAGTAGGAGAAATGCCAAAGAGCAAATATGGAGAAAGATTAAGATTGCATAGTAAAATTATTGCTGTAATCCAAAGGATAGTGATGTAAATAAGATGGGGAAGGGCACTGCCAGAGAAGGAGGGAAAGAGGGCTGAAGTGAAAAGGAATGTGCCTGAGAGTTTGCACCTCTGAAGTTCTTTCCTGAGCATTAAGGACCGTTTTAATGCTGTCAGAGCTTAGCACATATCAGCAAGTTATGTCCTGAGCTGCAGTTCATAGCACAGTGTGCACTTGTATGACCTCAGGGACTTTGGTCCCAGGTCTGTCACCAAGCCTCTTGCCCTTTTACTAAATTCCAAGAAATGTCTGAGAATTGCAGTGTGTGTGTCCATATAACCCATAATAATTATGCAGTTGTGATTGCCAACATATGTCTCACAGCAGATATGTTAGAAAATAATTACTTTCCACGCTGTTAGGATTTCTCTTGAAATCCAAGCACAGGCTTCATTGTTTCTCCTTGACAAGTGATTTAAAAAACTTAGGAGTTTGTGGTTATGTCTATTAGTTTATTGTCCAGACAGTCCACAGAATGAAAAGTCTGTGTAGGTAAGGTCCCAAGCAGGAAAATACTTTGTCTTCTTTGAAGACAAATATTTCCAGGTCTGCTTAGAGAAGCCAATACAAGGAAAGCCCACAAATTTGAAAGTACAGCTGGTCAGAGATTTACTGAACCTCTATATTTAAATTAGCATACAAATGCTCACAAAGAATGATACCTTGTATTGCAAAATCTGATCTGCTAGCAGGAGTGACAGAGGCTCATACCTTCTGTAATCTGACCCTGAGAAATGAGCTATGACCTTAACAAATCATGTACAGAAATACTAAATGTTTTCAAAAAGATACTAAATTTATTAAGTCAGATTTAATGGGGGGGTGGGGGTGAGGGAGGGTTTTTTGGGATTTCTTATATAAGTATTGTATACACTCAGATACTTCCTTTGCACTGGCAGTGCCACCAAGATTACTCTGGGAATGAATTGAGGGGGTTTGGAAAAGCAGGAGTTCTGTGTAGAAAACCTGTTTGATTTATTGCAGCAGTTAGAAGAGGTATGATAAAAGACACACTGTGTCAGAAAGTATGAGAATTGCTTCATTCTTCATCTCCACAGAACTCTTTTTAATGCTAATCATGTTAAGAATTACAGGAAAATTCACAGGTAATGGCTCTCTCTGCATCACTGCTTTTTCTGAGAACTCAGTTTAAAAAATAGTGGATTGTGCTTGTGGAAGTGTGGAGCATTCACAGTTGTTGCTGAAGTAGGTGGGAGCTGTACTATGAATTACAGTAGGGTATTAACTTAAAAAAAAAAAATCCCAAGTGTCTCACCTTTGGTCGCCACCACAAGTGAAAAGTTTGGATCAAAATCTTTGATTAATAGCAATGAAAGAGTTTAAGACATAGGCTGAGTAACAGGAACAGCTCGTCATTCATGGTGATACATTGCCACATACTTGAATATAATAAGGAAGATGCTAAGAATACAGTTGTTAATTCAGTCTTTACTTCTATAGTTGTTTTTTTACCCATTAGTTTACCCTGTAATGTCACTTATACTGTACATCAAGTAAGAATGTGCTGTGTTTGTAAATACAAACTTTAGAGGCTTAGCTTCTGTCATTTTTGTTTAGGTATGGCTTTGTTACCTTTGAAACCCAAGAAGAGGCACAGAAGATTTTACAAGATGTAAGTGATAGTCCCCATTGTGTTTGTCTCTTAAATGAAATAATTCATTTTGTACTAGGCCTGAGTGGTCTGGTCCTCTGTTTGCCAAGTTGCGTTTGAAGATAAGTTTGGTCTGATAGTTAATAAAATGGTTTAAAGAGATCTAAGATCAGATTTATACTGAGATATTCAGGAACTAAGGAAGGAAGTTCTCGTTCATAGTGCTGTTCTTGACTTTGACATTGGTCTTTATTTTCTTAGTCTATACATGGTCTACAGTACATGTAGAGTTACAAAAACTTTACCCTTCACATTCCACTTCTGTCAAGATTTTTGAGTGGAAATTAGGAAGATAACTGCTGTCTTTTATTCTGACATGTTTGTTTGTCAGACCTGATGTAATTCTTTAGTAACAATTAGGTTCCCATGAACTCTTCAGTGATGAAGCTCAAGTCATGTAATTTTTGTTTCTCTTAGCTATGTTACTGTCTTGATGCTCCTTGTAGAGCTTCCCTTGAGACACTGTAAACTCTTTGGTTCATTTTGTGAAATACGTCTTCTTGTATTTTAGTTGGAAGGTATTGGAGACATCTGTCAGTCAGGATTTAGTCATTCATGTGAGGGTATCAAGGTGCAGGGAAAAAAACCCGAGAAAATGGCATCTGAGACACATGAAAATTGCCTTCTCACAATTAGAAGGCTGGTTAAAATGTTGGAAATTCCACACCTTTGTTTGAAGTTAGTGGAGCTAAAAAGGTATATAAGCAGGAGCATCTTGAGTCAGCTGGCTTTCTTGCCCTGGCTTTTTTTTTTAATTGCTTTATTTCTGTAAACTAAACACCAATGGTACTGAGTACTATTTTGAACATGGCTTAGGATTTTTGCTCCTTTTGTAACTGAAAGGCTGCTCCGTGTTAAGTCTTACTGATGTCTTTGCCTGCTGTAAGTCCTTTAATTTAGGTGTCCTACAATTCCAGCACCTTTTTAATCTTTGCATATTTCTACTATTTTGTATTCATCTTAAGATCATGCAGCATCTCGGTCTTTCTCTATCTTAAGATGAGTTTCTAGGCTTCAATTTATGTATGAAATTAATGGGTTTTTATATGAAACTCAGATAATCCTCTGATTTTTTTTTTTGTCCTACTTGTCTATTATGAGTAACGTCTCCAGAATTTCCTTTTATGTTGCCGTCTTCTAAATGTGTTAAAAATATTAAAAACAGTCCTTGAGGAGTTTTGCCAGGTTCCAGACACATATCCTAGGGTCTGGTGTCATGCATAACTGCTCTCATGTGCAGTGTATCTAACCTACAAAGAACCTTGTCTACTTCTGGGTTTTCACTGCTCAGATGCCTAGATCTGTGTAGAAAATAATAATGTCTTCTTTCTTTAATTCTAGGTTAAGAAACTCAACTATAAGGATAAGAAATTGATTCTTGGCCCAGCAATAAGAAAACGAGTGTGGAGTCCTGATGCTCGTATGTATTTTTACTTGCATTTGTGTGTTGTCAATATGAATATAAGTTTTTAACCAAGATGTTCCTGGTCTTGCACTGCACTAATGCTGCATGTGGAATGTGCTCAGAATGGTTTGCAGTGGAAGTAAGTGCATGCTGGTGGAAATGTTGAAATAAATAGATTTATGGTCTCTTAGTTTTTACCTCTCAATATGTTGTTTCTTTTACTTTATTGGAGAGAGTTACCTATCTAGGAACAAACTGAATGGAAATTCAAGTTGGCTGTCAGAACCTTAAATCTAAACATTTAGAGTGTCCTCACAGGTTCTACAGGATAAAGCAGGCTCTGCTGGTTAGTTGCATTGTTATTCATTGATGTATTTATTACCAAAATCCATCAGGATTGTTGCATCTTGCTTTCTTCGATAGAAACCATAAGGAATGGCTGGTTGCAGTCCCCACTCTCTCCTTGAGCTGTTTGTTCGAAGATCTTGAATGGATAATGAAAATATAGGCTGTAAATCACCAACTTTTAAGATGAGATCTGTGAGTTAGTCCTCAGTAAGGGCTGTGTGTCAGATTTGAAATAGATTTCCCTTTTAAGTGCAGCAGGCAGTGAAGTGTACTTTGGGACTTTGCTTCAGTATTTGTTATATGGTACCTTTTGGAAGAGTTAGGAAAAACCCATCCTTTTGCTCATCTTCATACTGAGGCCAGAATACAGAAGAATGTTGGTTTAATTCTGAGGCTTTCTTTAGTTTCTGTCATACTGTCTGTTAGAAGTAGTTAATGTGTATGCTAAAGCTGTTGCTGAGACATACTTGCTGAAGACAGGAAGTTTGCCTCCTCCTTCCCCCACTTATGCCTAGCTATGCCCTTTTCCTTTGTATAAGCGTATAGGTGTTATTTGTCCGGGGGAAATGGAATACTTGTTCCAACTGTGTAGTTTCTTTGCTCTAGAAATTATTCAGTATGATCTTGGCTCAGTCCTCATCGAGAGATTGTATGCCATTTTCTTTCTGTGCTTTGTTTCACCTTCCATCTTTGACTTGTGCTTTCTCAGTTGTGTTGCCTGACTTGTGAGGCTTCCTTCCTCTGACTCTTGTGATGAATGTGTATGTTCATAGAAAAGGGGCATATCTCTGTGTTTTAGTTGAGACATGAGGCAACAGAGGGGTAAACCAAAAATTTAAAAAAAAAAAAAAAAAAAAAACTGCTGCGTTCTTTTGAGATCTGTGAACCTGTTCAACTACCTGTTGTCTGTCATGCCTAAGATAGATCTGTGATACAAAATGCTCTTGGCATCGAGGCAAATCCTAGGGCCTGATTTCAGTATGTCTGCTCTCATGTTCAGTGTGTCTAACCTCAGTCACCAGGATGCTTTGTCCTGCTGCAGCTCATCTGGGGTTCATGAAGCCAGAACACCTAGACTTGCAATATCACTGTAGAGCTGTGGTTCCATTATATTTAGCAGAATTTAAGAGCTAGACAATATACTGCTGTCCTCTATAGCTGACATGTATAGTGCTTGTCTTTCGTGTTATTAAGCAAAATGATTTTTAGCTCATCTGTCATCATGGGGCCATTTGTGGTAAGAGCTTTGAACATACTGGGAGGGCCACTTGGTTTGCTTTTCCCCAGCATCAAAATGTATTTTGTCATCACAGTGAGTTTTCTGTGTTTGATGGAGAAGATTTCCTTTTTCTTTGCCAGAGACTTAATCAACACTGGTGGAAAGTTTGTGCAATGTACTTGGTGGTTAGTGAAGTGGACAGGATTGTTGGCCATGGGGTCATGTTGATCACCTCATTTGGGATACCAGTAAGTGCTGTTCTGGATTGCTTGCTGGAGCTAAAACAGCCTTTAGTTCTTCTAAAGTGTGCTTAACATTATCCTAACAAACATCTTGGCCTGTCTATGGATAATATTTCAGCTGTATTGTATCCAAGTGTCTTAAGGCTTTTATAGGAATTAGTCAAACTCTTACTGTCAATAAAAGCTCTTGAATCCCTGTGGGACCCTTCTTGGTCTTCCAATGAGTATTCTGGTGATCTCTGCAGTCTTCTGTCTGTTCATAAAATATAACTTCATGGTGGCTCTTACCTTTGCAAGACAAGATGAAAAACTAAAACTTAGCACAGAAAAAAAATCAAGAACACAATATAAACAATATCACTGTGTTACTGTTTTGAATTCAGTTTCAGTTACAGAATTAATTTTCCCTTTTTTTCCTCTGGAGAAGTCTCCCCATATTATGTGTTGTGTTCAATAATTTTTATGGATGTCATCTTCTACAGCCCTTCCCATCTAGCTCTGGAGACATCCTGTGGCTGTCTGCTTTCATGATTGTGTTTGAGAGGGAATTGAGATGGCATTAGACACACTGCTCCATGTTCTTTCCTTTGAATGTTTTCTTTCTTAAAATATCAGAAATTATCTTCTCTTCTTTTCATGATGTACACATCTAGAAAAAGTTATTTGTGAATAAGTTTTAAAATATTTATTCCAGGTTCTACTGTATCACCACAAGCTGGTGCAATGTATGCAACTACTGCTGTATCACCAGAAGCTGGTGCAATGTATGCAACTACTGCTGTATCACCAGAAGCTGGTGCAATGTATGCAACCACTTCAAGTGGATGTCCATATGTTTACCATAATGGAGTGGCATATTTTCATACCTCTGAAGTCTCTCCTGTTCAGCAGCCATGGCCAGTAAGGAATTTATTTTGATATATATGCTTTTCTGTGGAGCAGGATAACTGCAGTGTTTTCAAGTCCCTCCTGCTTCCAGTTTCTTCAGCTATGCCTCATGCTAGATGTTTAAATGGCTTCCTTATATTAGATTGTTTGTTTTGTGGTTTGTTTTTTGGTTTGTTTTTTTTTAATAGCGCTTCAGTTTATTTTGCTTCTGCAGGGGACTTCTGCTTTGGTGTGACCTATTGAACAGGATAGTTCAGTCTGGGCCTTGCCCCGGGAGTAAGTGTTATTAACCCTAGGTAGTGATGGCCTAGTGCTTTCTGAAAAGCTCTAAGTGAATATGCCAGAGATTTTTTTTTTTTTTTTTTGGTCTACCATAGGCCCTTAGAAACACTGGGTTTGAAGAAGCTTAACTGTAGGTTAAAACTCGGTAAATTGTTTTCAAAAGGGAGGTGGGAGGTGGTTCAGCATTATAGTGCTCCAGAGCTGTGTGTAATAGGAGTGACAATTTATGAAATTGCTGCATTAAGATTTGTAACTTCTTTTCTTTTGAAGTCTCGCTCTGTTTCCGGTTTACCTTTGATGGTCGTTCCACCTGTTTATCAGTCTCCTACGTACCATTATCAGGTATCTGTTTGAAAATGATTTTCAGACCATCACTAGTCCTCCAGTCATGCAGTACTATTTGCAGCACTGACCCAGGTCTGTTTATTCTTAGGAAGTAAGAAGACTGTTCATAATAGTAGTGGGAAACATATTTTAACTTCACTAAAACTGTATTCTAGTGAAAAGAGTGTTTTGCTTATGTAGCTACGTGAAAGTATAATAAATTACGTTTTCTTTCGTGTTGCAGGACAATTGGCTTGGTAGCATCCTTTTATCATCCAAGCCAAACTCCTGCTCACAGTAGGGCTGGTTAGATCAGGTTTGTTGGGTACTTGTCCCGTTGGGTTTTAAGTAGCTCCAATGTTGGAGATTCCACACAACATTTCTGATTAGCCTCTTCCTATACTTGACTCTGCTCATTGTGAAAGACTTTTCCCTTAAAGCTATGCCTTTTTTTTGTGTACCAGCTTGGGTGCATTGATTCTTGTGCTCTGAGCACCTCTGTTGAGAATCTGACTTAAATATTTTTGAAGTTTGTGAAATGGCCAAGTTTGGGGCCGAGTAGAAATAGACAAAACCATGTTCCTGAATGATTTGGGGCTTAATGAAAATTGTATTTCTTCTTTTTAGTTGAGGATTAATTACAGATTTGAGAATAATAGTATTCTATGTGTATTGATTTGTTCTTCACCACATTAGTGACATTTTGTTCAATTTTAGGCACCAACACAGTGTCTTTCAAGTCAGTGGCAGTGGTCTGTTCAACAGGTAAATACAGTTCATAATTGCAGCATTTTACCATTACTTTTCACCTAGTTTAAAGGTATGCTGTGCTTATCTAAGAGTGGTATTTCCCACTGTTCACAACTTGGTTGAAATGAGTATCAGTTGCTGTATTATAGCAATGTATTTACAACATTTGCTGCTACAACAGAAGGCAAAAAATAGCATCTGTTGAAACATTAAATATAAATCTGACATAAACATCTTCCCCTCCCCTTTCATTTCGCAAAATATTTGTATCAAATTACCTAATAAATGCTTTAGAAGCAGGTAAAAACTGCTAAATTTTGCCTGATTAAAGAAATGGTTATTAACTTGCCAATAAACTGATAGTAACTGTGATATTTCGTAGGAGTATTGGTAGCAGAAGCATGGAGATACACACAGGGTGAAATTAGACCCAGGCCCTTGAAACAGGAAGAAGAAATTGTTAACTTAGTCATTTTGCGGGGGAGAGTTTATCTGTTTCATAAAAGAACAGCTTAATATGGAAGTCTTGACACTTGAGGAACTTGAAGAGTTTGAACCTAAAAGGAGGACCAAGTCCTTTAAGCTTGAACTGTTAAAATGCAGCCTCATTACTTCAGTAGCAGCCAGCCTTGTCCAGTTACGGTCTGTTCCACTCTAATAGACCAATCTGCTGCTTTGAAATCAGGATGCTGAATTATGGAGATACTGAAATTATTTTAAAACTAAAGTCTTGTTTTGCTAGTGTTGGAATGGAAAATTTAACTGTAGTGTGTTTCTGTGATCTTGAGACTGGGTGAATTTTACAAGTTTTAGGATTTCACAATGCTCTCGAAAATGTAAATAAAATCTGAAAGCTACATAAAATTAAAGGACTTTTTTTTTTCTCCTACCTGACCTTTCTATCCACTTCCCTCTTACTTAGTTTCTTTAGGTTACCAAAGATTATTTTTGACGCTTTCTTTTAAAGCTTTATCTTTTCTTTATATGTAGCAAAGAAGACTGTAAAATTAGCTTTTCTCTTCATCCTCCTTAAATCATAAAATTTATTAGAATAATGTGTTTTATTTCAGTCTCCTACCTCTTCACCTCCACTCCTGTATCTGCAACCATCTGAAGTCTTTTATCAGCCAATAGGAATTAACCAGGAAGGTGCATGTGTATTTCCACCTCTCGTAATGGAAGCTGCAGTTCCTGAGGTATTGTTAAAAATGTAAAAGAGTGTACTGAGAATTGAAGTGCTTATTTACGAGTGAAAAATACAATCTTTTATTTTAAGCACTGGCTGTTAGAGCAGTTAGGTCAACTGTTCCAGTACTTATGCTGCTGGTAAATAATTTCAGATGTCCTTAAGGATTTCTCTTCCTGTCTAGGAGAATGCGTTGATTCTGAAATATTTTAGAGAGTCACAAATTTATTGCAGACATCAGTGTAAGGACTTGTCAATTGGTTTTGTTTGCAAGTAATGTTTAAGTAAAATAGGAGTCTATTCTTTGGAATGTTGGGTTTAGTATCCCTGAACCACAGTAGTTTCCTGAAGTAATTTTTCTGTGAGCAGAAGCCTGTTTCTAAATATTCTGATGATCTGAATTAATTAAGAGTGCTTTATTGTACTTTAAAAATCTCTTAACCATTAGAAATGCTACTGATATAGAAGCAAAAACACTGTAAACAAAAACTTTTTAATCATTCAACCAATCTCTTCATAATTGGATATTAAAATGACGATAAATGGCTACAGAAAAACTTAATCACAACACAATTTTGGTTTGGTATTAATTGGTACTTCTCAGGTATTCGTTCCTCGTGAGCAGGGAGGCCAAAATAGATGTTAAATTAGGACATCTAATTATTAATACTAGTAATCAAATATTGTTCCAAAAGTAAATGGGTGTTTTATTGCTACAAGAGAAGTTCCAAAACTGGTATTTCAGACATCTCAAGTGGAAAATTCTGAAATACTGAAGTAATTTAATTTCCCTACACAGATACTGAATAATACAAGGCTTGGGTTATGGGGCTTTTTCTTCCATTTTGACAATGCATAAATATTGATACTTATTTTATAATCATAATCTTATTAACAGTAGTAGTTTACCTTTAGTATCTCATGAATCAGATATAAACTTGTACAGAGATCTGAAACCTGTGAGCACTAAGAAAACAGATGAGATTATTTAAGGAATATTTAAAGTGCTCTTGGTTTACAGGTAGGCAATTTGTTCATGTTAAAGGAAGCAGTGTGTCAAATTTTGGAAGAATGATGTGAAATTCCAAGAACAGCCTGTATTACTTCTGTGTAAATATTTTATTAGTCTAGTGGTGCTGGGAATTAAGTTTCAATGTGTTAATCTACACACTTAAACACTGTTCCCATTACAGCTGAGTGAAATGGATTTGTGATAGGGAAGCTGCTACTTCTGTCAAGGAAAGTGATTTGTGGCAGTGATTAAGATAAGCTAAGTTCACTAAACTGTACTAATCAGTGGAGAAAACATAGATTTAAATATTGAAATTGTGGTTTTTAAAAAGTCAGTAGTTCAGATGACCATAGCCCACAGTTTGAAGCTTTAAGGATTCTAAATTCATATGAAAGGCTTAAAAACT
Source organism: Falcunculus frontatus (assembly GCA_013398115.1). Taxonomy (NCBI): domain Eukaryota; kingdom Metazoa; phylum Chordata; class Aves; order Passeriformes; genus Falcunculus; species Falcunculus frontatus. Next base: position 240,584 of record VZRV01008204.1, read on the forward strand.
TCACATTATGAAACAAGCTTTTGTGCTAATTTTTTGTATTTTTTTTATACCAGCTGTATTCTGATCATGGAGTTCAAACACTGCATCACCAGCCCTATGTCCAGAGTCCCATAGCCATGTCTGCAGCTGTGAGTATCAAACTGAGATAGTTAAAGCAAGCATGGCAGTATTGCTGTCATCTTTCTTGAAGCAGTGGCAGTAAGACAAGAGGGGAATGGATGAAAAAGTCTTTTATTGATGAATTGATAAATAAGGAAATGGGAAATGTTGGAGAGAAACTGAGATTTTTTTTTTTCTTCACTTGAAGTTTTGTTACAGAGGGAAAAACGTTACTTATTTTAGATCTATTTGGGGAAACTAAGATGTCAAAACATGACTAGTTATTTTAAGACTGAGCTACAAAGTAAACTGCAAACAAGAAACATTTTGAGAGAAAATGGTGAATCTCATTCAGTGCTTTGAAATGGTGGTTACAAATCTTTGTTTCTTTCTATGGGTTTTGACATTATGTTCATTACTTCGGCCTTAGAAAAGTGCCTCGTGTTGTGAAGAGTTGAGATTTTGAAACACGGGGAATGAAAACCAGTCCCAATCAGTCACCTCTGGACATTTTTCTGTGCAGTTCTGATTTAGAAAGGCCATTTAAATATTATTCCATGTCACCTGATGCAAATTGTTAGATTTTTTTTGTTTCCAACTTAAGGTCCTCTTGCCTAAATTAATAAGGCTGTTCACACCATACATGAAACAATGTCAAAACTGATTTGCCTGATGACAGAGAGCTGAAGTTGTCAGTATTTATACTTGATATTACGGCACTTCCTCTTCTGTGAAAGGTGCTCACTCAGCTGCAAGTAGAAGACTAAACATGAGTGAATAAAAGCTATGTTACAAGTTCTCTTTTCCACATATTTTTAAATTTATTTTACTTTTCTTAGCGTTTTTTCCTGACTATTGTGTAGTGATATGTACTAGATATTTCCAGCAGAGGGGGCTGTAACATAAGTGTTGTTTTGGACTAAAGTGCCCTGTATTTCTTGCTCTTTCTTTCCTGTTTTCTCAGAAGTCTTGTTACCTAGAATGGAAACCCTGCTCTATTCAGGTCTCGAGTAGATTCACAGATAATTAAACCCTTCTGATAATTTTTATTCGTTACAGCTTGATGCTAAATAGTCTTTGGGTTTTATTTAGTTAGTTAGCTTCATTTACTAGTAATTAGTAGTTCTGAAATAAAACTCTCTCCTGTTTAAATTTTCACATTACCTTTTCACATACCCACTTGGAGTTTGAATATGTTTTCCAGATAATGAATATGATCAGCTTGTAGTGTCTGTCAGTGAGGCTGAGCTCTCATCAATGATTGAAAAAGGCAAATGTTGTCAGCACACTGCTATGTGGTAGGCAAGTGGCTGTGTCATTACCACCTGCTCCCCAGCTGCAGAAGACGACTGCCTGGTGGCTGTAGTCTTCTTAAAATACCCCAACAAATATGTTTGCTGCTTGAAAACTGCCGAGTAGCGGCCATGTAAGAGAAAGCAGGTGCCTGAAGTCATGATTGTACCTTGAAGGTAATCTGCTAATTGCCTCTCCTGCATTGTGTATTCCCATTGCAATTCCTGTGCTTTATGCTATGAGCTGTAAGTCAGGTGGTGAGAGTAGGATGCTACAGCCAGTATCCAGATATTTTTGACAATTGTGGACTTCTTACAGCTTTCAAATGCAGCTCACACCAGATCAATCTCTGTGTTCTACCATCAGTACACCTAGTAGTAACCGTTGAGTTACATCAACAAAATGCTGGTTTTAGTACAAAGTTTTTAATAGTGCTAAATGAAAATTAGAAGACAACATTCTCCAACTTCCAACTGTAAATAATTTTGAGATCCAAATTTGGTACTTAAGATTAGGTTTGAATCAAAAATACTGATACCCTCCCTGTGATCATGGGTTTGCTAATGACATTGAATATGTTTACTTTAGGCTAAATTCTTTTGGCAATTAATAGAATGTTCTGTTGAGGAGCATGTGGAAGTGACTTCATATATTCCCAAATGGATAAGGTTAACATTTGTTCTCAAAGGCTGCCAGGTGACACTTTGTTTTTAGGAAGGGAAAAGATTTCTCATCTCTACTTGATGTTTCAGATCCTATATCATCTTCTAATATGGAGATGAATGTTTGGATGCTTCCAGAGGGTATATGTGAAATAGTGTCTGGTATGTGGTCTGTAGTAACAGTGGAAACTTGAAGGAGGGTTGAAATTTGTGATCTTTGCTTTTAGGCCCAGGAGAAATATCTGTGAGTTAAGTTTTGGGTTTGCTGAATGGTTATCTTTGAGTTCTGAGGCACTGGCCCGATGAATGTTTCTGTATTTTGGCTGTACAAAAATATGGAGGAGACCATGGCACGTGGAGGGGGTAGTGGGTGGGTGGNTGCAGTGTCTCCTTTGAGGGGTAGGCATGGTTCTACTCTGTCACAGTTACTGCTTTTCCCATAGTCTGTGTCAAACAATATTTTTGGCTGTCATCAACATTACCAGATAATAAAGTGTCATTTGTGGTATAGTTCATGGATATTTGCATACAGATCATAATGGTGTGTGATGGCCTTGGGGTTGGGAGTGTTCTGTAAATTTAACTGAACATAGCACACAGTTTTTCTCTGCAGTTAAGAGTAATAAGGGAAGATTTGTGTTCTGTGTGTATAATACACATAAATGTATGTGTGTTTATAAATGTTTGTGTAGATACATGTGCAACTAGATTTACATAAATTGTGTCTTTCATAAGAGTTCTGGTGTAATCATTTGGGGAAGTTTAGTTATTTTATACTAGTACTGCATGTTATTGTCTGATATTCCATCTGAAACAATAAAAAATATTACACCATATTTTCTGTATAGGTAAGCAAATTGAAAAGCTAAGCCTTTTGTTTAAAGATACGTTAGTCTAAGAAATGTGAATCTAAACTTCTAGTTATATGATTGCCAAGAGACTTGCCATCAGCTGCAGCTAGGTCTGTTGCCTCTAAAATGGCTATTTTAAATTCCACTGAAACCATACTTGCTAGTTTGATATTAACATGGAAAGGTGCAGCTGGTGCATGCTTTCTCACGTTGTTTCATTCTGTGTTCTCTTTACAAACTTCTCCTTTTGTGTTGATTTGCTCTTACATGAGTTCAGTACGTTTTTTTCTTTTGCTTTCTCTGAATTCTATTCTTTCTTTTCTTGATGACCCTATGGAGCATTCACTATTAAAGCATTTGGGTCACTCTGGTCTATCCAAACTGATTAATCTTTTTTCTTTTTTTGTGTCCAGTCCTTCCTGTGTGGCTGAGGTCCATCGACATACCAGCAAGCAGCTGCCAGTTGTGGAATTTGGGGTTAGTTGTTTCATTGCAATGTTTGCTATTTATGAATTGGTGAATAATAAAACATGCTCAGATCTAGCATAGTCTGCAGCATCGTTTAGCTGCTTCCTGCAGTTTGATACTTGCTAATAATTCTCTTCATAAAACAAATGCTATATAATCAGTCTCATTCATTCCTCAGATGTTAATGTATATGTAAATTCCACCATCATTTTCTTTTTAGTTTAACTGCCTGAATTTTATATGGGTTTGGATTGTTTTCCTTGAACAAGAATGAAATTTTCAGTACTTCCAGTGTACGATTTTTTGCTTCTGAAAACTGTTTTAATTCCTTTATTGATGACAACATCTTCCCTTTTTCTCCCTATTTTGTGCAATTTACAATACATTGTGTTCATAGGGCTATACTCTGGCAGGTGTTCAAGCGTGTTTTTACTGTGAAAGTGCTGCCTCTTTTAGTTGCTTACACTTTTTTAAAAATTAGGGCTTTGATGAAAGGAAACTAGGGAAAGAGGCATGTTTTGCACATCTTAAAATTAGAGTCAATTTCTTACTGGATAGCCTTTAAACAGCTCACTGATTTGTAGCAGGGCTTTGCTGTATGTTAAGAGGTTATTTCTTGTCTGCTTATGTGCCTCTATGATTTATCCCCAGCTGTGGCTTTTAAACAAATGTCAGAAGCCTACCCCTGTAAAACTGAGCATAACTTTCTCAGTATTCAAAGAGATTGTGTTTGTGTCCTACCTATACTAATAGCAGTTAAACTAAAGAGAAAGGGAAATTGGGGTTGAAATCCTGTCAAGCTGATATCATGAAAACTGAAGAGCATGGAAGCTTGAAGTTTTGAAAAGCAATGTGCACAGCATGATGGCGAGTTGGTAGGTGATGGAAAGAGACTGACATCTTGAGATCATAGTGACTTGGATATCCTGATAGAGGTGTATGAACTGCAGCTGGTTGTTCTAGGAAATTCTCAGAGCCAGAAGGGAGGGTAAAAAGTTAAGTTTAACAAAACAAAAAAGAAGTTAGTGCTGAAATGGCCTGGGATAAGAAATAAGTTTAGAAAAAAAAAGACAGCTTGAGTCTATCATATGACATAGTTAAGTAAAGAGTAAAAGAGATGGACATTGCACATTTGGGGTTTAGAGCAGCTGAGATAGGGGGACTGTAAGAGAATTTGATCTTTGGAAGAAGAAACAATTGTACAAGTATTCTAAAATCTGTTTGTGCCAGTACCTAAAATGGTAGCTGCGTTTTCTGCAGCTTGCCATCCTTTTGTCAGCAGCTACTGGCATCCACTGATAAATTATGTAAGCACAGTCCGTTGCCTATTTCTCGGTTTACAAATAAAACAGTTTTCAGTTCTTTAGCTCTGGTTTTATGTGTTAGCTACTAAAAACTTAATGTCAACATTATTATAAGTACCCATAGTAAAGCATTGCTGTAATCTACATTATAGAGAATGCTAAAGTAAAAAAAAAATAGACTTGCTTAAATAGTTTGTACACTTTGTAAAAATAAATTTTCCCCATCCAATTATAAGGAGGATGCGGTTGCTTTAATAACATACTTCAGTAAGACTGTATGATCAATGAACAAAACTGGGTTATTTTTTAGTAAAAGAATTCTGAACTCATTCTAAGATTCCATGCTTATAAATAAAGGAAGGTATTTCCTGCCAGTGGGGGCTTCACCTAGGTGCATAATGAAAGTCTGGTTTTCCTTTTTGAACCAAGTCTGTCCAGCTGATGCAATAAAGTGGACTGTAACTATTCACTGAAGCATTATTAATGCAGTAAATGGGACACACTTTGGAATGGAAGAAACAACACAGCATTTTTCCCTTTCTTTAGGAATTGAGGTCGCATTCTGTGAGAAGAAATGTTCTGCATCACTCGTCTGTGAGTCTGAAACCTCAGTATGCATGAAGTCATCAGTTTCATCCTAGAAAAGATTACAGAATGGAAGATAAAAATTTTGCACTACCTTCTACAGATGCTGTGAAACACTGGGTTTTTTAGCCATGTATTTTGCTAACCTACCTATCACAGGGGAGGGTGTGTTCTTCCTGACTTCTGACATTTCCCTGGAGGTTCCCCAGTTAAAACACCACTACTTTTTGTCAAGTAATAACTTGAAATTTTGTAGTTTGGTCAGGTAAAAACATGTGAAATAATAATTTTATCCCTGCATTTCCTTTCTTAATAGAAACCCTGTTCAAGGACAAATGGGTAATTTGTGAAACACAGCCCTACTGTATGTATTCCAGTTACTAACCCAGATTGAAAGCCAGTGTACCTCTGCTAAAGGGATGATGTCACCTTTAATTTCTGGGTTACATAAACTTTAAAGATAGGTTAGTTACGAAGGTGCAGCCCTTTTGCCACATACTGACAGCATTTCTGATTATTTAAATCTATGTGAATTTCATTTCCATTCCAAAACAATTTGTCTAGCCTAATTTTTTTTGCTATCAGTATTTTCTACTTTTATAAGGTGTTTTACTTGTGTGTCATTTTAGTGCTTGCAGTAATAACTTTTTAAAATAAAATTTGGACCCCTAGTTGAATAATTATGTTCTCATCCTAATGTTTTTCTTGCATATACATTTGGTTTTATAGTATGTTTTTAGCTATAGAAAAAGGCAAGAATTGGCTATTGGAATTAGAAAAACCATTGAAAACTTCTTTTTACTTCTTTGGCATTTTCTGTTGCCTGTATGAAAATAAGGAACTCCCTGGCAGGATCACAAATTGAGATGAAATACTATTTTTTCCTCAATTTCAGGATGTTAGTTTTCTTTTTTGTTGATGATGAGTTTTTTGGTTGGTTGGTTGGTTTTCGTTTTTGTTTCTCCTCTCACCTCCTAGGGTTCCTTCTATTCGTTACGAAAGTCAGATTCCCCAAAGGTTGAAAAACACAGCCTCTGTAGTTACAGGAGTGCAAGCTATGGCTTATTGCTTCTGCAGCAGTGAAGTCTTTATTTTATGTGTGTAAAATATCCTTGAGCTGTTCAATTTTATCTGTTTTGCAGTAATTTGGGGGTTTTCTTCTTGTGTGGATTTGTTTTGTTGGTACTTTTTTCCTTTTAATCATTCAGAGATCTTGCCACATGATCACTGTAGTCTGTGAATAATCCATGTATGATATGTAAGTCTCTTTAAAGATTATTCTAATGTTCAATAGTGCTTTATGGTGTTGTCCAGGAAGAGAGTTGGAGTCTGGTTCTGGTTTTATGCTGGTTTGAAATTGTTACGAAAGGAGATGCCATGTACTAGGTCTTGGTTGCAAGTTTCCTCAAGTAACTTTGCACCTTCTGCTAGGTAGAAAAATCTACACAAATGTAATTTTAATAGTTTCTCTTTTTAACAGTTTATTGCTATAGCAGCTGTAGTGGATTGTTTTACCACTAAGTATCAAAAAAAAAATATACCTTTTTTGATACATGTAGAGCTCAGCCTATTTTTGAAGGGGGAAGTATTCATCTGTTGTAGGTTCTCATGTTTCTTAGCAAGTCTGTACCACTAAACACATCTGTCCAGTTCTGTTTAGTTTTCATCTTGGCTCATCAAAGCCGTAATTCATTTCCATGGAAGAATTTTTACATAGCAATTATTTTTTAATGAAGTTTTTTCTCTGAAGGCAGCAAAGAAAGATTGTGTTCTGGTAGAACCTTATTTCTTGTGTCATGAAATGCACATTTTTCTCAGGATTCTGGGGGTTTAGTCCCAAGCCTTTTTTTTTTTTTTTTTGAATCTGCACTTTGTTTACCAAATGTGACTTGCCTGTTTTTAGTAATGTGTGAGAGATTCCAGAAGTAAATTTTACAGTGAGTACTAACTTAAAAGAAGAGTGCTTAGAGGGAAGTCTCTTGAACTAATTGCTTGAAAGTGTACAAATACTGTGCAGTCACATGTCATCAGATTGTGGCTCTATTCCAGACACTCACAAAATGTAGTTTATTTTCTCTTCATTGGTGCAGATGTTAAATTGTTGATAATGAGTTGATCCCATGGCCTTTACTTCAGCGATCACTCACTTTCTTTTTTACTTGCATGTGAACTTGATTGTTTGTAGGATATTCAGTGTCAGGCACTTAACTATCCCTGCAGTGTTCCCCTGTGGGGTGTGTAACATCATTCTGGAGGTAGTGTTAGTTAGGATTGTATCTTCAGGACTTAACAAAGCTTTGTCTTGATGTGAGAGACCAAGAAGAAACCAAGTAGCTCTGAATATTGGTTTTCCTCCAGGAACTGGCAGTCACTGTTGAAATACTGAGGCCTTTTCATTTATATTGTAGCTCATCTTTCTTCAGAATGCTTGCCAAGAGTGATGGGATGACATCAGACAGCAGCGACTGAACCAACCTTTCAGGAGTTGAATCTCTCTGTAGGCACAGATGAGATACAACTGACTGACCTTTGTGAATCCCTGTAGTTGAATTATATATGTGCTGAGGAAGAATTACATTTCCTCAGTGCCTGCAGTTGTGCTGTTTTGATGTTCTAGCATTCGTGACTTCTTGTTCCTTTACACTGCACAGTACTGTTCTGCTAGTTCAGATTTCCAGAATGTGGAGATTCCCATGCTGTGAACAGAAGTAATTTAGTTAACTGCAGATCTTCAGATGAGGGTTTCAGGGTTGGAGAAAGGGTCATGTCTTTGGCCTTCTGCAGTTCCCATTGATAATTGTAAGGTTTCACACACGTGCTAGGAGGGTATGTATCTGATAAGGACTGTCCCCTGGGAACATGGAGTAACTAACAGCAAACCTTCCTTATGTACTGACTGTCACATTCACATATGAGCAAAATAAGTTAATTTTCTGGCTTCTACCCCTTAGAATTTAAGAGAACTGGTTGGTATCCTCTGTTTTCTACTGAGCTAGCTGTTACAGTATTTCTAGCAACTGCTGTCTGCTTAATGTTACATTTCCATTGCAGAAGGTTAGTTCTAGCATTCTCTATTTGATTAACACTGGATAAAAACCTGTGGACAGGCAGAAAGTTACTGAAGTTCTGTCTCTCCTGTATTTTTATATTTTTTTTTAATAAAGTAGAGTTCTCTAGTTCACTAGCATTTTTTTTTCCTGCTGCTTCAGATCTTATGCATCAGAAGTCCATTAATTATCCTTGAAAAACTGTTTGCAGTTTTCATTTTAAATTGGCAATGCTTTGTATTCTGAAACTGATTTTCCAAAATAGCTAATAAGTCATTGAGTAAACTGCACTCCAGTAGTAACTGAGCATAAACTAGCAGAACACATGGCTCTCTTGAAACGTTTTTCTCTGTTTAACGTAGTTATAAAATGTGAAAAGTTGCATGGCTGCAAAATAGCTTTTTTTTTTTTTGTAAAATAGTTGTGCCTTTGTAATGTTGAAGTACTACAGTAGGTTCAGTTCACCTAGTATAAAAACTTCCTAGGTTTCCTATTGAAATAAAAAATATTCAGCTTAAATCCTTTTTTTAATGATCCAGAATACAGTGCCATGTGTGCAGTCCTGCACACTAATCCTTATATAGCTGTTATACAGAAAATCCAGATCTAGACCATCCAGTTTCATTCTAGAATATGTGGGTTTAGTTGGTGGCTAACATATGGCTGTAGTGTTTGATACTCTATTGGAGATACAGGTGATACACTTATTACTGCCTTGATAAGTGAGACACTGTGGATGCACAGGGAGAAAAGGTTAATGAATTTGCAGATCTCATTTTAGAGAACTGTTAATGATTTTAGAAATTAAAGGCTCTTTCTATTGAAACTGCTTGTAATACAGCAATAATAAACAAGCTTGTGTAGTTTTGGATTTTTAGTAAAGTTCTGAGTTGGTAGCTACAAGTTTAATTCCAACTGGTCTATATTTACTGTTTGGATTGTAACTTTTGTTTATTGTGGTATCAGAGTTTAAATATGGGTTTAGAAAAACATGTAAAAATTGAATTAAACTTTGATCATTAAACTATGTTTTAATGACTGCAAAAGCAAACTATTGTTGTCGTCTCTGTTCATTATTTTTAGAACATATAAGTTAAAACTTACAGCAGAAAAAGCTGGCTTTTCTGCTCAAGTTAGCATGTTTAACAAGACTATTCCTATCACATTCACAAAACTCTTCCTTCAAAGGAAAAAAAAAATTGGGCTGAAGAAAAAAAAAGACAAGTTTCCAAACCCCAGAGCCTTCAGAATGGAACCCTGCTACTTTGTTAGTATCTTTAAATCAAGTCATTCTAGAGAAAAAAGTAAGAAATGTCAGTGGTTTAGTTAAAGTACTTGCTCTTGGGAATAGGGGTGTGAAAAATATTTGGCAACTGAGTTGCAGAATTCTTTTTCTGTCATTATCCTCTCTCAAGCAAAAACTTTGTTTTACGACTCAAAAGCAAATGTAAAGGAAGTAAGCCTGAAAAAAGTTCAAAGAGGACCTGAAGTTCAAAAATGTTGCAATTTGAGGTTATTCATATTTAGAGGATTTTAAATGTGTTATTTTTGAGTCCTGTAGCTGTTCAAAAATACCCTCTGGTTCTGAAGAAATCTGACTAAGGTAGTGTGTTTGTAATCTGCTTCCTTGTTTCTTATTAATGTCTGTGTCCTCTGTTTAAAAACATTGTGTCAGCAAATAATACTGCTGATTTATTTTTTTTTTAACATTTTCTTTTCAATGTATCCTTTATAAGCATGCAGACATTCCAACCTTAGTAGGGAATGTGCTTGGTCAAATTTTTTGCATTTTGACTTTGTCAGAGGAAGTTATCCCTTCTATTTCTCATTGAGTCAGTTTTGGTCCTAGTGAAAACTTTATTAATAATAACAATATATTCTTTAGGTAATTGGTAGAAGTTTAAGGTATTTGCATTTCTGCTGCTCACTATGTCGACCTTGAGAATAGATCAAGGATCTATTACTGGTGGTACATTTGTGAGAAGGTTATTCACTCAAAATTTTTCACTGATGAGCTTACCTGGAATAAATTCACTGATGCCAGCTGCCCAGACTAAAGGTTTTGTCTCAGTGGGGGCCTAACAGGCTGGAAGATGCTAGATATTCTCCTCTTGGAGTCTTCATCCAGTTCTAAATCATGAGACTGAGCAGGAATTGTGTCTTGGTTGTGATAGACCTTTAATTCTCTAGCCCTTTCATGAAGTCCGTGATTTATATTTTGAAATTTAAAATTACAATGCTGCTTCTTTTGATTATTTTTGAAGTTAATGTAGCATTAAAGCAATATGATTCCAGTTGCTTTTAACTCACTAGCCAGCATCCTAATCAGAAAGAGACAGGGTTCTCTCTAAGATAACATTTGGTATGGATGCTGGTATAGTGACTGAACTGCAGATTCAGTAATTTAGGATCTTCCTTGAGTTTTGGTTTAGATGTTGTGCATACAGACAAGGAACATCTTTGGTGTACTTGCATTTTTTTCATAATTTTCCTTAGGCTTCATGATGAGGGATTATCTCCCATTCTTGATCTCTTAAGATAATGGGGGAGGAAATGTTTAAACTGCATTATTAAATGGCTTATGCAGATCATATTGGGTTTTGGAGAAGGGAAGGTGTTCTCGTAAATAGGCTTTGTGTTCAAATGGGTTTATCACAGATGTTCCAAACCCCAAGAAGTGTTGCCTTTACAATTCTAGCAAGGGACATTTCATTAAAAAGGGTGCCAGTACCACTTGTGTTTGGCACCAAAGCCATAGACAGAGAGCGTGCCCTGGCTGTCAGTCGTGTTGATTGCAGCTTAGCACAGAGCCGGGGACAGGGGGACAGCTAATTCCAAACTGCAGTTTCAAGCATGGGATGGTGCCCTTTGGTTCAGTAAGCCTAGTGATGTAACAAGGAAAACAAAAATGCCTCCTGCACGAAAGTTTTCAAACCTCTCTCAGACAAGAGGGAACAAAGCGGATCATGAGCAAGAGGAGGAACAACCCTGAGGTGTGGGTAGACAGCAAGGCTTGTTTGTCTCGCAGTCTGGTCAAAGCTGCTGTGCAGAGCTGCTGCTGCTGCTGCTTCTCATAGTGAGTTGCCAACAGGCAGTCAGTAATCCAGCACGGGACACACATTCCTATTGGTGTGCTACTCTTGCTGTCTTTGTATCATTTTTCCATTTAATCAGAATAAAAACTGTTGGGGGATCCTGAAAGCCTTTCACAGAGGCAAAGTTCCTTTGGACTCATTGGTCCTTTGTCTGGCTGTCTTTGCCTCCTTTAAAGTCTAAAAACTATATCAAGCTTCAGTGAAGGAGTCACATGCCCTTTCAGAGGGGGTGCTGTAGATAAAACATGCTGGTGAATCAGTGTAGTTTTAGGGATTTGCTCTTCTCTGATACCAGTTCCCAGAGCTTTTGCATTTTGGGTCACTGAAAATAGATTGTTTTGTAGTTTACATCCACTTTGCAACAGGAAATTGCAGCTCTTTAAGCAGCTCTTGAATCTTAAGAATCTTGTGATGCTGTGTCTCTCCTGAGTCATTCAAGTGTCTTGATGCAGTTTTTGAAGTCCTGTGGGGGATGCTGCTCATTCTTGTTAAATTTGTTTTGTTTTCTTTATTTTGGTCTGTGGGACCTTTGGTTTCATTGGTTGAGGTTAGTGACTTGAGTCAAGTCTGCAATGACAGCTGTTGACTGACTTCCAACTTGGAATCTTATAGCTACTTATACTAATCTAGGATTGCACAAAATATGCACCACTGCTTTTATCTGTAACTGTGATTCTTCGTGGTGTTGTAAGAGTTTGTTTATACTATGGGAAATCCTGTCTTGGTGAGAGGGTTTTAATATTGTGTAAGCCTTGTCACGGTGAGTTCAAAATATGTGTTCAAAATGGCCTCACTAAAAATGTAGCTATTTTAAGTTAAATAAAGGTGAAAAAGCAGCCTGCTGGCAACTGGACTAGTGCTGCAAAAAGCTGTTTTACTTGCAGCTATCTTAGTCACGCCATGGCTTTATACAAGTAATTACAAAGAATCTTAAGGGGTGTGTAGAATGAAGCAGCAGGGTTCTCAAGGATGAGTGGACAGTTTACATGTATGGCTGATATGGCAACAGTTCAGGGATAACCTTTACTGAAAAAAAAGAGCAATTTGGGAGCAATTTCTGTGGAAGAGGACATGCAGGAAGATGAAGAATTCTGCATATTTTATATGTTTTCCTAGGTTTTAATTAAGAAGACAACACTTGAGGATTTCCTTTCTGTTTCAGCACCTGGGAGCTAGTTTAAAGACTGCAATAATTGCAGCTTCAGTTCTAGGCTCTGCACTAAATGATTTTTAAGGTTTTTTTCCAGAATTAAGTGACTTCAATCTATAATGTGTATTTCAAAGGGTTGTAGTTTCTAGACTTATCACTCCTGGTAAGTTGCTTAAATAAAAAGTTAGAGCACTTTGCTTGTAGTACAACAGAAATGCACAAATAGTTAATGCTTAACTTGGTGCTATTTATTACAGAAAATATTAGCATTTTTAATAAGGTATATATATTTCAATGAAAAAAGCAGGAAAGGCTTTTGAATGTAAATGTGCAGTTCATATAATCTGAAATGGTGTTATGAATCTTTTTTTGTTCTCTAGATGACTCTTAATTTCTTTAGGTGCAGTCTCAAAAGAAAAAGGCAAATTTCTAACAGTTCACCCTGGAAGTAGCAGGGCCTTAGAAAATAACTGTGTCCCCTTTTTTTCCCCATGTATTATTATGGTTTGCATCAGCTGTAATACAAGTGACTTGCAATAGTTAATAGAAGAGTAATGAGAGCCCTTAAAATTATACTGAATTTTTAGACCTAAAGAAAAGTTCACATAGAAAGCAGTATTGGAAATCTGTGGCTGTACTAAGGTCAGTGTAACAGAGGAGAAAAGGATTCTGTTTGTTCAATATCCGGGAGTAATGGAAAACAAAGTTTTGTAATTTTATTCATATATAGTGTTGAAAACGTCTTTCCTGTTTGAAATGAGGAATATTTCAGTGTAATTTTTTTGGTGTTTTTCAAAACCAGTTATATAAGTTAATTTTCATGATGAAGATTCTTACTGATTTTTTTCTGGACAAGAAATTCCTACATAATTTTACACTATTACACTGTGTTTATGTTGTTGTTTTTTGGGTTTTTTTATTCTCTGAAAGAAAGTCCCTGTAGAAAGGAAATAGGAGCTAACTCTGAAATCTAAAATAAGGACCAAACAGCTTTTCATTTGCCTTTCTACCCTTTGAGATGCCAGAAGCAATTTCCTCTTGAAGCTGACTTCCTTTCTGGAAGTGATTTTTGTCTCCAACCATGTTGAGGCTCTTTTCTCATTCTTTCATTCTGACTAACTTGCTTTTTTCCTCTCTGACTTTCTACTGCAGTTGGGAACTTCTGGAGGTAAGTAATGACAGACAAGTTTCTCTCTAACTTTCTTTTTCAGTTCTTCTTCCCCCCTCGCCCCCCCTCACCCGGTCAGTCTAGAAGGACAAACAAAGCACTATTGGTGTCCTCTGCAAGAGAGCACTGATAGGGGCTGGCTGTAAATTGACGTGGCATGGAAAATCTCTGCTAGTTTGGAGCAGCTCTAATGTTGTTGCGAAATCAAGCCTACTCTTAACCAAGTTTGTAGCTTGAAATCATCGCGAGCTTACTGCTTCTATATTAAAAATGAATGGAAAGTACCTTTGCTTTTTGGTTTGGGAACTGGACTTGTTCTCTATTTGGATTTACAGCTAATAGAAAAAAAAAATCAAGGGGCATTATTTGGTTCCTTTTTTTTTCCTGTAGTAAGAGCGACAGATCTTGCTGCTCCCCCCACCTTTTCCTGCGACTTAATCATTTGCAGATCTTGCCATGGGGTGCGGACTGAGAAAGCTGGAAGACCCAGATGATAGCAGCCCTGGAAAAATCTTTTCTACGCTGAAGAGACCACAAGTTGAAACAAAGACGGATTCTGCTTATGAATATGTATTGCTGGATTTTACTTTAGAAGGTATTTTTTTAATGCTGTATCTTTACTATTTTAAAATAAGAAGGAACAGGATTTAACTTAGTTTTGTCTTGTTTGACTTACAGTAAATCTTAGGCACTTTTATCAAAGCTAGCCAAAACGTAAGACTTTTATTTTGAAACACAAATCATGACGAAGGTTCTTACTTGTATAAAATTACAGTGGAAACTGCTGAAGTATTTTTAACAACCAAGCCCTCCAAATTATACAACTGTCCCCTTTAAGGAAGCTGGCTAAAAACTGTTAGAGATTTTTCCTAGTTTCCTGTGAGTCAGATACTGCCATCCGTGCTCACTTTGAATAATGGTTGTCTGAATTCAGTGTGACGGTTCAGAAACTACACTGTGCCTGAGCCTTAATTGAATAATAATTTTTAAATGCACTCAACTTCTGAAAACAGGCTGTCATTGTCCTTGTTACTTTATGCAGAAGTAAGTCTGTTCCTTAGTTGTATATCAGGAGTAACTTCCCCTCTTACACCCACTGCAGTCTCTTGATAGATGTTTCTGTAAGAGTCTGAGTTTCAGCGTACTATTTTTTCCAAATGCTTTGCTTGTAGTTGTTGAATAGTCTTTTGAAATTGTGACTGAAATGAAACAGAATCTGTATGCATAGCTAGAGGCAGACAGTGCTCTGTGGGATACTTCCTTCCCGAGGGTGTCCCATCTCTAACAGAGCAACTCCCTGTTCCACAAAGTTGAAAACATAAACAAGCCCAGATGGCTGCCCTCAGAGAGCAGACAGCTCAGTTTTACAGTCACTTTATAGTAACTTGCATTTTGTAACAACCCAATCTACTGAAAATGCTTAATAACAGGGATTTGAAGTAAATGCTGTTACTAGAAGTGTTGGATAAAGGGAGACAGTGTAAGTGCAGGTCTTACTGCAATTACAGGAAGTTTTTAATAAACAAAACTTGGCTTCTGATTAGTTTTAACTCTTGTAATATTTTTATCTAAAATACAGGAGTCTTTTCTTTAAAAAACTGCAAGATACTAATAGAAAATAGATTTCCAGTACTATAACATATCAGAATGTAACTGTTCTGTTTATTTACACAAGAAGTTTCTCACTGGCTTGTTGCTTTTGGAGAAACAAAACTGTTGAGTAAGTAATAGTGGTAAGATGCTGGAAATAAAGCTAGGCTGCCTAATGCATACATGGATTACCTATTAATCCACTGATAGAAAGGATAAATTTTTTGGAAACTGAAGAACGTTTAGTGTTCTTAAATAGCCTCTCTTCTGGATAGTTTTGCTGTGTTTTCAAGTTACAGTTTCTAGAAGTGTTGTATAAACTATTCGTTGTAAAGGTGGTTGTGACTTTTTAAGTAAAAGTTCATCAAACAAGTGCAAATAAAGGTGTATCTCTGTTTTAATAACCTAGCAGTACAGCAGTAAAGATTCATTTTCTCCTGTTTTGTCTGATATTCAGAATTGCTTAGCTTCAGTGGAATTATGAATGTTAAATAACAGTTTCAGATAGTTGCCTAACTCTTTTTTAGGTTTCTCACTGGAACTAAGGGGATTTGTAAACACAGGTATCTTTCTGTTGAATGGTTCTGGGTATGCATGTATATGACCTTGAAATATTTTTCTTTGAAGTCTCTCTTTTTTAGAGCTAAGATGAATACTGAAAAAAACCATGGTGTGTATATACACTGTCTTGGAGGCATTTTTAAATTCTGATTGTTTCTGAATTGTGGGAATTGACTGAAGTATTGTGGACAATATATTGAGTTTTCTTTTTTCCTTCTACTTCAGTCTACTTGCTCATGTACTTGTTGCCAGTTGAATATCCTTTGGCTAAATGAAACTGAGAGCCCTTTATCACTTCAGACCAAAGTTTTTGCTCTGCTGTCGACTTGTGTCATATCTTTATGACACTCATTCTGCTTTGCCAATTTCCAGAGCAAGATCTTCCCCTACACAGGAGATTTCTGTGGGCCCGAGTGATTTCTTGCCACTGGATCTTGCACCAAGTAAAACTGAAAATCTGCACTTAATAATATTTTAAGATCTCACAGTAAACTATGTCCTGCATCAAGATAAAAGTATAGCAAGCATAAATGTGTTACTTCAATTTAGTATGCCTTATTCTGTGCTTTATCAGGTATATGCAATGTGAAGTTGAAATGAGCCTGCTGGGGAAACTTTCAGCTGTCTTTGATCTTCTCCCAAGCCATGATGTGGATTAGGTCAACCATGCTGTAGTCTAAATTTGCTGGCTGCAGTCCCTGTGCATCTTAACTAGTTATTAGCTGTGCACTGAACCTTGGCTTCTCTCCTCCTGGTCCCCAAAATGCTCCCATCCTTACTGTAAAAATTAGCTTTGAGTTCCATGGAGGTTGATCTCCATCAGGAGAATCCCAAACAAGAAAATTGCAGCAGATCTTTTATTTTGGTAGAACTGAATTGTACAGAGGAAAGGGAGCAGTGGACTCTGAGGTGTAATTTTAAATGCCTCTCAGTGACTGTAAATTCCAAGGTCTCAGTCATGAGGCACATCCCAATAACAAAAACAGCTGCTATTTTTTTAAGTCAATTTAACCAGAAAGTAGAGGTGGTTTATGTATTTCTACTAAGTAGAATGCTTATGCTTTATCCACAGCCCTCCTATTAGGGAAGAAAATAAATACTGATGCAGCCTACTAAGATGACATGCTGTCAAGTTCTTGTCACTCTAAATACCAGTATGAATATGTATGAAATAGCTGTTTTGTTATCATCTTCAATGTCCTGCATCTGAGGCTTACTATGCAGCTAGAAAGTTGGCTGGAGTTGTTATTGCTACAGTATTTTGACTACCTGTTGAGAGCACAGCAGGAAAGAAATTTTTTTAATGAAAAAGGATTAAAGAAATGTGTAAAATCAGTGAAGCCATGATCATATTGCATCATTCCTCCTTCTGTGGCTTGTGGGCTGTGGAGCAGTTATTTCTCATTACATGTATCTCCTGGATTTTCAATGAGTGGAATCATGGGATGGAGGTAGTACTAAGGGCAAAATATCTGTTTACAAAAGGGGGGCTGTGGTATACTGTCTGCTTAAAAAGAAAAAGTGCAACAGCCCTGTTCTTATGACTGAGAATTACTGACAGTTTAGTTTAATAGGCTGAATTTGCTGGTTATCAGCAATAAACCATCAGTATGTATGTTGGTGATAATTTTTGGTAGTGTGCATTTCCTATGATATAAATTCTTCTGGTTCTCCTTGATGGCTTTTCTGTTAAGGCTCTTACAGTGACAAGCAAAGTAGACCTCCATTCCTTTGTCCCTTTAGTAGAAATTGGTATTAAAAAGCATTTGAGTGTTGTAAAATATTAGTTTCTGAGGGTTTGTGGGGTTTTTGTGGTCTTTTGTAAAAGCCTTCTGTAATGTGTATGTATGTCAGTTTTATCCTCGTTTTATTGTGGGAAAGCAGTATAGAGAGGTTTTACAGAACGCCGTTCATGAACCAGCAGAGTTCTAATTCAGTTTATTAGAATTAAACATTTCAGCAAACTAAAGAGTCACGTCTTTGGTTGATGATAGTTTAAAACAGTAGGATAGACAAACGTTGTGACTTGCTGAGTCTTAGGTCCTTAAATTCCTTGCTATTGCCAGCCTATACTGTAGTGTACGTAGACAAGAGAAGGTAGAAGTGTGAAATTAACTCAACAAAGTGATGAGTGATTTGTGTAATTGCACTTACTATTTTTATATACTTTTTAAACTACAGAATCAAAGGAGAATTTGTGTATTTCACTATTTTCAGTTGTATGGTTTGAAAGGAAATGTTTGAGGCAGCACATTAAAGTTGTTTGTATCTTGGAGAAAGTGTCGTGAGGTCATTTAATTTTGATTGAGGCAAATTTTAATGCAGATGAGCACTGGTCTTAAGGCATGGAAAGTCCTGCAAGGAGGGACCCATCACAATACAGACAAGTAGGCTGCTTGGAGCAGGGGTCACCAGTAGACCAGCAGATTTCAAGCCAAGCTGTTTTGTTATTAGAGCTCATAACTGCAAGGGATGAAAGCTTTGGCAAATCTGTGCTGGCATAATTACTCTTCTGCTACTGTTTGTGTATGAGTATTGATTTCCTGCTTTCTGAGAGCATTTACAGTTCCAGCTGTCCTTGAGAGGAACAGGAATTACTGACCCATCAGACTGACTGTAGCAGAATATATCTCTTACCAGTGTGGAATCTTCCTTTTCTCTCTGGGAAAGCTGTGGACCATTAAAAAACGTTCTTCAAGAAGTTTTCCCTTTATCTCTATAGTTTTCCCTAACAGTGATGTATTATCCAGGTGCTGCCTATTGATGCAAAATGCCTGCATATGCTGAGAGAGGACCCTCCTTAGAAATCAGTGACACCAGGAGCTTACTTAGGTGATACATACTTAGGTCTGTTGAAAAAGGGAGCTGGGACTGTCAAAATGTCAACTGATACTCCACAGATCACTTCTAAGGGGGGAAAAAGAAATTCATGGAAACAAATCAATTGTCATAGGTTTAAAACTGTTATACGGGAATTTACCTCAAAACTGGGGTTGAGGGATACTGCTTCAGTATGTTGAAGGCTTTGGCTAGATAAAATAGTTGCTTTGTTAAATTCAGCCCTATTGTGTGTTTAGATGTTAACACAGCTTTTAAATCAGCTTGGCAGACCTAGATCAAACAGAAAATGTTGCCAAGTATGTTAAAAATAGATCATAATAAGTTGTAAAAATAGGTACTTGAAGTAGTTGAATAGTGTTGAATCATCCGTGAATCTGCTTTTTCTTATATAAATAGAACTGTAGTTTTTTAATAAATGCCTGGGGATAGGTTTTGTGTGGTTTACATTAAAGGAACTCACCCAGAATGTTTATGGATGTACACAGTATCATGTGCTTCTCTTCTGCTTTCAATGCTTATTAGCTTCCTCACATCCAGAAGTTATCAAGATCAGTTCTGTGCTGGATATAGCATCTCGGGTGGAAGAATATTACAGCAAAGGATATGTTGTAGGAGCTGTTCATCCCATTATGCTGCCAATTGGACGGAGAAGGAGCTTCCCTGCAAGTCACATGTATCGAGTGGTACTTTCACGATTAAAATTAAGGTAACAGTGAAATAATTTGAATACACTGATCCTTTACTTAAGCCATTTGTAAGTGGATTGCTCAACATGCATAGCTTGTTATCAATTTGAAATGAGCACCTCAGATTAGCAAGTTAGTAATGTTTTTAATTAATGCTAAGCACACAATAGGCTAATTTTTGCTTTGCCTTAGTGAATGTCGTAACGAAAATCCATAGTGTAATATCATCTGTTTTAGAATTTGCAGCAAATAAAATACTAGGAGAGTAATAAGCTGCCTTAAACTAACTCATGTCTGCTTTTCCTTGGTTTTCAAAACTTTCGTCTTTTCCCAGGGAAAAATGACATAGTTTGTGAATTAATTTGTCTAGGATAGTTTGAGGTTTTTCTTAAGAAAGGAAATCATCATTCTGGATCAGAGATCATACAAAAGCTTGGTTTTGACACTGAGGGAGAGTCAAGAGCTCATATATGTTCCAGATCTGTGGTCTTGTTTGTTATTCCTGTTTTTACTGCATTGTAATCACCACATGATCCTAAAGCACTTGTTTGAAGCAATGTTACCATTAGTTTCTTTGAATGCAAAGAAGATAACCTTTTGTTCTTACTTTGGGTAACCAGAAAAGTGGATTTCTTACTGCATTAAAAGCTGTCGGGCTTTCCCTTCTTCCTGAGCCCTTATGTGATGCACAAAGGTTCTTGCCATTATTTGAGGACTGGAAGGGTGTGAATTGGAAGCTGCCTCTCTGCCAGTCCAGTAATGCTTTCATAAAGCATTCATTTGAGAGAAATTCTCAAACCCTTTGATTAAACAAGCCTGGTCCAGAGTATTTGCTGCTCATACAACTTAACCTGTATAAATTCATCTGCAAACAAGGTGGATGGTGTTCATGTGGGCAAAAGGTTGAGTTAGAAAGCAGAATGCGTCCTCTGGAGCTGAGGCTTCCAAGAGCTGACACTGCCAGCACCCAGCTCCCACAGTTTGCCTTATCCCTGTTGATGTGGCATCCTTTGGAAGTTGTTTGAACCTTTAGGCCCTTGAATGGGTGAAAGATGACTCTGTAGCCTCCGTGTGAAACTGGTGTTGGTTCCCAGTTTCCTTCCCAGATGCCATATGTATCGAGGCTGGTTTTGCTGTAGGCAGATACACCTTCTCCAACTACTGCTTGGAAAGTAACCTTTTGTATTTGAATGTGTCTCAGTGATGTTCTTTTCTAAATGAGATGATTATATGAAGGAAGCGTCAAATAAAATCACATTATATTATTGGCATACACTAAATATTATCTGACTAGTAAAACAACTGGCTTTAGATAAAACATGAGTAGAATTCTGTAACTTTAAGAGTTTGTCAGTGTAAATACGAGAGATTTAAATGTTATTTAGCCCTCAGTAAGTGTTTTTGCATTGTATTTCTAGTATTTGCCTGTACTGTTTCATTTAACAGCTGCAGCTCTGCTTTAGTTACAAAAACTAAGCAGCAGGATGTTAACAGTGTAAAAGGACTGTTTCTGTTCATAGTGTGTTTTCTACAAAACTGAACCTGCTTTATGCTTACTAGCTTACATAGTTTAAGTTTGTGCATTTTGCATATCAGATATTTTTGCATTTATTTATTACAAAGGCAGAGCTGTTTGTCAGTAAAGCTCAATTTCCAAAATCTCTCTCTCCATGGTCTTCAGATGAAATTCCTGTTAAATATTAATATTCTTATCCTGGCATTAAAACACATAGTACCTGCCACTTTGTGGAAGAAATAGAACAAAATACTCAAACCCACTGAGTTCTGAAAAGTATGAAGGAGCACTGGCGGGATTTCATTCATAACTATTCCAAAAGAAAAGAATTCTATATGCAAGCATTTGCTCGAGTTAGCAGCAAACTCCTGACAAAGACTGCTTTCTTTCTGTGTTCTAGCCAGAAGCATGCAGCACCCAGAGGACAAAGGCACCCCAGGCTGGTGATTGAGGAATGTCCTTTAACATATGAAACACTGACAAATGAAGTAGTGAAAGAACTGCTAGAAAAGGTAATTGAAGTCGTTTTCCAGCTTCTCTTCAGATATTTATTTCTATCAGACATGTAAGTTACATTTAGTGGTTGTGGTTTTAGTTTTGTATTTATTTTATAGAAGCTACAAAACTCTTCTCAAAGTGAGAAAAGAGTCACTTTTTGTAATGTAGAACTAATATCCCTGTAAAGCTTTGGAAGTCTGGCTGCTTTCAGCACTGAAAGCAGAATCAGGTCCAAGTTCAGTCACTCTTTATAAACTGCTTGTATGATATGTGAATTTTTATGTTTTTCTGAGTTAAGTACCTAAGAAGAAATGGTTTTTTCATTCTTTAACAAAAAATACAACATGTGTAGGAACTATATTAAATATTTACTTGACACAGCCTTTGAAAACATTGTATAGTTAAAATAAACTTCTACTGGAATGCAAGTTATAGTTCTGGTTCTTTTTGTGTTTAACTTCCTCTGCAAAATTGAAGACTTGCTGAAACAGGAAGTTATTGTTATTACAAGAGTTAGTGATATCTTTTACATTAGTTGCCAAGGAGGGTAGTAGGAGAAAAAGCATGTTGGAGATGTTTAATGCTCTTTGAAATTTCAGGAGTTGTTTATATTTTCTAAACGGCTTATTTTGACTTTGTCAGGTGTTTCAAATTTAAAATGAGATTACATTATTCATTTATAATATAGATACCTATTTCCAGGTTGGTGAAGTGTACGAGACAAAGATTAGAAGGAAAAACACACTTGAAATGAGCAGTGATGGAGTTTTGGAAGCATATCTGTTACAGAAGTAGTATGTGAGAATAATTTGATTTTAAAATGCTCTCAGTTTTAAAAAGACAGAGCTATTAATCCAGTAAAATCTTAGTACTTTTTTTTTAAAAAAATCTGAAGCAATAGGACGTTGTGGTGTTTCAGCAAAAAGATTATCATATTACCTGTTTCTCTCTGTTGCTTGTTAAATTTAAAACTATACTGGTTGTCCTTGAAGAAGTAGCTTTGTATATATAACGACAGTGATTGGCATATTGTATCACTGCTGTACATAAATAATGGCAGTAGATAGACTGAAGTGTCACTGTCATGATACTAAAAAGGGATTCAGTACCATCAGTCATTTGATTTTTACTCACTCTGGTGGTTAATAGTTTATGTGAGTAAACTGAATAAAGATCCTTCCCTCTCTGCCCTCACTTAATCCAAGTGATGTCTTCTTTCTGAGCTGAGGCTTCTGTATTTACCTGGGAAGACTTTACTTCACAGGGGAGCTTGCAGCACAAGATGTCAGTGGGGTCACCTTCCTAAATGGCAGCACTTCTTAACCCAGGAAGAAAAAAACACCTTCAAGAGCAGACACATCCCACAGATGTTACAGTTGTGCAGAGAAAGAGACCTCACTGGCTGAAAGAGTTAAGAGGATTTTTATTTGCTTCTAGCTCCCTTCTTTCTCTGCTCCTCCACTATTCTCAGGAATAACGAAGCTGAGTAGCCCCCAAGGGAACCAGGGGGTAATGACTCATGGCTTGAGACAGAGATATTTCTATTGTATTGGAGGTCATTACTTTTAGGGTGACTGGCATCACGTATTTAGAGAAATACTATTTGTTGCTCTACTATACTGCTTATCAATACAACACAGTAAATAAAACACTCTGGGTTTTTTCTAAATGAAGGACTTTGTATACTCTGAAGTCAGTCCCAGTGTTGGTCACCTTTCTTGGCCTGACTCCAAAGACATGCTGGAAAACTTCCATTTACTTTGAAGCAGGGGCAGCATCAAAGGCAAGTCACCCTTCTGTAATACAGTGTTATGCCTTTTATGTCCTCAGCAGTTTAGTTAAGCAGTTCATATATGTGCAAGTTGTAAAGAAGAAAAAGGTCCATGCAATTCTAAAATGACTTTGCAGCTAAGTTTATGTTGTATTGCAGGTTAATGAAGCTGCTAAAAGAGGAAAGAAGTTTGTGGGATTTGTAACACAACATTTTCCTCAGCCTAAAGCCTGTAATGGAACAAGCGCAGATGGAGGTGCAGAGCTGGAATCAACACTGGGCAGAAGAAACAGGGAACACAGAAGAGAAAACTTTGATGAAAACTATAAAAACTGGAATGAAGGGACACTTAGTGGTCACTCATCTGAGAGTGGGATAGAGGAGGAAATGCATGGAGAAAGCAGACTCTTAGAGGATTCAGATTTCCAGTTTGGAAAAGAAATATTCTTCAGCCCTTCTAAACCACGAAAAGGAGATGGTAATAAATGCTGCTTGTTTGTTGCAGAAATAAGGTATTTAATTGAGTTGTTGAGGTGTTGGAAAAAATAGAACAACAGCATTTTCTGTTGTATCACTTAGTGGTTTTGGAAGATAGCTCTACATATGCATATGCATACATATTTCTAAAAGAGTTGCCATTAAAGGAAGCAGAAGGAATGCTTACCTTCTGCTTTATGTATGTGAGCAGTGGTAATATATTAAAATATTTCCGTTTTCATATGGAGTATTACAGATGTACTGTCAGAATTCTAGTTTGTGACTTAAAGAACCACAAACAAACCCCTCAAACTCACCCAGGGTGTAATTGTGACTTGAAATGTGGTGCAACCAGAAAGGGTTTTTGCTTGATATGTGTATAACAAACACATGGCAGTAAAAATCCTTTGTTTTAAAAGGATGCAGTTGTTACTAAATATTTTCTGCAGTGCACATATAGTTTTACTTAGTATTATATTATAAATATGCAATGATTTCCAAGTATATGTTGTGATTCCAGTTGTGCCTGTTTCAAAGCTGACAACAAAGAGAGCCCCTTCCAGCTAGAGCCATAATTTTACATGCTTCCATGCAACTCACATAATGTACAGCAAATAAATCCGTTCATAATGGATTCTTTCTGGTTAATGTGCCTTCAAGAATTGTCCTGAAAGAGATCACTTAAATTAATGCATTGAGCATGAAATCAAAGACAATAATTGTTACAAAATGAAATTATTAGAGAGAAGTAAGCATTAGAAGTATAGGAATGAAAAGCATAATTGAATAAAATGCTGGTGCTGTGATAGACAGTTTAGTTGTAGAAGAATGAGGTGCTTGGTGTAAGTCTGTGTAAGAAATGGCCTGAAACATTGACTTCTGGTACTGCAACTCTAAGGCCTCCTGGCTGCTAAGAAGGGAAGGTAAAAAGGAAGAAGTAATCTAAGTATGAGAACTAATGCAAGACAGTATTGTGTGGAAAACAGGCAGCATGAAACTTTCATTTCAGGCTGCGTTTTGACATAATAGGCTCTTCCCTGATGAGCCAGACATGTTTTAATTGCTCTGAAAAGCAACCTTTTCACTTTCCTGTTAAAGCAGCCTCTCCAGTTAGAAGACTGTGAGAATAATGACTCTAAGCTCTGAGATAATCCATGTCCCTCTTATTTTTAACACTTGAGTAAAAGCAGTTCTCCTACAAGAGAGCCTTTATATCATAATCAGTTAAAGCTTAATTCTTTCCTTACAGCTTGAAATAGTAGGTTTGCTATATATAGCAGAATAGAAGTCCTGCAGGGAAAAAGTGGAAAACTCTTGGTTCTGTTCAGGAGCATTGTTTGTGCAGACTGGTATGACCAGAAAGATCAGCAGCCAGTGCATCCCCTACATGCAGTGTTCTCAGGAAACTTTTCAAAAAGCTTTGGCAAGGCTATGCCAGGTTTCTCTACACTAGTCAAAGAGAAAATCACTGGAGTTTGTAAAACTTCTGGAAACTTAACCTCCTTTCTTGGTCTGTTTTATGTAACCATCAGTTTGAAAAATACTGATGTGAATTTTCCAAGGTGGTCTTACCTGTGTGTGGGTATGTACTGCTATGCCAGTGTGCCACTTCCATTTACCTCTGCTCAAAAGAGACAAAGCTGTGTCCAAGTTATAGATTGGGGGTTGTAACATATGGATTTTGACTATTATGTTGCTTTTTGAACTATTCTATTGAATTTTGACTATAATGCATTGCTTGCAGAGGTAAATTTCTGGTAGACATTGGAAATTGAATAGTTGTACTGGGAAACACTTTTCTTTTTTTCTGAAGAGTAAGTGATCTCACTTCAATATGTGGGAAAAGAAATTAATGTTTGTCAGGATAAACACATCCACTCTAATATAAGCACCTGTGAAGGTGATAAAACTGTATAGAAAGAGTCATCTCTTACTGAAAGTTCAACATTTTGTTCTGAATTTGCCTTATTCCAGGCACCTGATGTCACCTGCAGTGGGTGTAGTAACACTTCTCAAAACAGAGAGGGATTCTTCCAGATACTGATTCAGATTACTTAGAGTACAAGTCCTACTTTGGAATTATCCCTGTTTCTGGAGCCTAGAGAGACTGACTTCTTAAGTGGGATCATCTGAGCAAATTCCTTTGTTTTGACAGTGTGAAAACTTCCATGTTTAGAGGTTGGTTTGCATTGATTTAGGCTGCCCAGCAGTATTAGGCAATCTGAGAATATTTCTGGGCAACTGCTTTGTGTTACTTCTCCAAACCAGTGACACACAAGTGTATTTATAGAACACACTTACATAGTTAGGATTTCATAACTTGCACCAGTGATTTCCTAAAATGCTATGGATCTATTAATTTTTAATGAGTGCTTGTTTGTGACTGGTTTTGTTACAGCACTGTATTAATACCAAGATAAAAACAATTTGAGGATATGTTGGTTTTGTATCCTTAATTTCCAGTGATCATCAGTTACTATGGGAAAATCCCAGTAGGCAACTAATTACACTGGTACTTCAGAAAATAATGGGTAAAAATCAGTACAAGGCATTCCTTATATTTGCAAACTTAGAAAATTATCTTTCATTTTTATAATTGCAAATACCAGTAGCCAGCAGTTCCATGAGTGGAAATGAAGCCTGTTTCCACTGGCTTTTCCTTAGTCCTTGTATGTTTTCTTTATGCAAACCCCAACTACCTGAAGAGTCCAGTGACAGCCCAACTGTAATAAGTTCACATTTTCCTCATACCCCACAGAGTACCTCCCCTCACACCTGGTCCTGACTGTGTTTAGTTCTTAAGCAGAGCCACATCGAGACTCAATTATTAAAACTGCTGCATAGAATTAGAAAATGATGTTAAAATAAGAGATTAGTAATATTACTAATTTTGGAGCACTGTCTTTGAGGTTCATTCTTCCTTTCTCTCTCCTTAGACAAGCTGTATACGGTCTTCAATGTTTTTGATGATGACTCTACCTGCTGGACCTACCATGAAGGGGTTTTGTCTATGAAAGTAACAAGAAAGGGGCCAGTTGTTAGTACATTGGAAGCAGACTGGCTAGAATTAACTACATTTTATTATAAACAGGGATTGTCCTTAGTTGATTCTTTTGTACACTGGGAAACTTCTAAAGGTGAGTACTGTCCCAGGACATCATGAAGCTTTTGCTTGTTTACACAGAACTATGTAACTTGAAAAAAATTATCATATTTTGGTTTTTGATGTGAGAGTCATTATGTAAATATGTCCAGATAGTTCTGTAGTTGCTCAGAAAATAAATTACTCCTGTTTTAGGTATTAGATACTACAAATCTGTAATAGACTAAGTAATTGAAATTTCTGGGGTTTTTTATCAAATTGACAATTTCCAAAGCAGCAGACTAGTGTAGCTTTATAACAAAATAAACCTTTTTTGCTAGTTGGTTTGGTTTGGTTTGTGCTTTTTCAAGAAGATGACAATGGGGTGAAAAGTATTTAGAACTCTCAAATTCTGTTGCTGGTAAAATATGTAATTGAGAGATTCATTTCCATTTGAACTGAATTTGTCTGAAAGCCAGAAGTTAAAAGTGTGCAAAAAATAGGTAACTGCTGTTGTACAATTACTTGCAAAAAAGTGAAGAAAATGGTAGTACCCTAGTGTTAGAGGTTTATGGACCAAGACAAGCTGACATGTTTAATGAAGTACAAAACAATTAAGTATTTTAACTAATGTTTGATAGCAAACCTAGACTTTATACTTCACTAAGGGGATACTTTGGTTGGATTTGTACCTGTCTTGCTTATACTAAGTTGCAAGTTGTTCGTGTTCCTGTAGAATTAATTATTGCAGTCCAGTGGAAGCAAGCAAAATACAGGGTTGTAGTGGAGAAAAGTCGTGTCAAATGTTTGTTGAAAATGTCCTGGGGACCTTAAACAGTTTTTGCAATGCTCAGGCTGATTATCAAGTGCAATAGATAATTAATAAAGTATTAAAGGGACTTTCATAAGTCATTTTGTCTGCTTCTTACATGATTTATATGAGGAGGGTAAAATTACTGTCAGTGTGAGTAGTTGTTGTATTTACTATGTCTTATGCTTTTTTTCTGATAATTCTGATTTAAAACAATATTCACTCACCATCCCCTTTGCAAGGCTTGGATTATTGAAGGCCTTAAATTAAGTTTTTAAAAAAGTAAAACATAAGATCTTTGCAAGTTAAATTATGATTCTTCAAAAACAAAAACCTGAGACTAATGACAACTCTTCAGTTTTCATTGCTCTCCGTGGTTTCGAGTGTGAATCACTGTTTCTGTAGCTCTGCAGTAAATTTAGTGACTCAGAGGCACAGAAGCTCATCAACATAGATTTACTTCTGATGGAATTTGGCAGCTAGTCCCTCTCAAACTGCATATTTTGTGCACATGAACAGTCTAATGCCACACTTTGTAGTGGTCATCTTGTTTTGCTCTGCAACTGTTACTCCTATTTATTTAACTCAGTGGAAGAACCAAATTTCCTTTAGGGGAGGAGAGGTGAGAATTCAGGCTTGTAGTTTTCACTACAGAGGTTTTTTAGAGCTGGAAAAGAACTCTCTGGAGATCTGTTACAGTTCACTGAGGGGTGGTTTTGGCAGCTGTTGAAATTAATCTTTGCAGCTGTTGTCCAACAGCAGTTTTTACAGTCCTCCCATTCCCCACAGAGAGAGCTGTCTGCTCTTCTGTGTATGAATAACTCCCCTGTCTTTAATACCCAGATAATAACATACCTCATCCAGTATTGGAGGGGATTTAAAGCTAATATTCTGAGGATTACATAATTTTACTGTACAAATTTAGTTTGTTAGTCAGCTGTCAAGGTAAATCTCCACAAAAGGCTTCCCAGAGGCTGTTAGGAGAAGCAAAACCAGAAACTGAACCAATATTTGATGCACAGCTTTAGTTTGGGCCAAACGGATGCTACCAGGCTTTGACATGTGAGTCAGGGAGTTGTGCTCTGAAACTTCCTTCCCATCCTACAATTACTTGTTTCAGGCTCTTCCTGAGGCCATTCACGTATTTAAGTAGCTGTAGTTAAGCTTTATCCTTCATGGTTCACTCATTTTTGTGCTCTATCCCACGACACCAAAAGCCATGCTGCTTGTCAGGAAGACAATATTGAAGTTGAAAAGGCTTGTGCCCATCCTCTGCAATGGATAGGTTGAATACAGGAAACTGGAATTCACACTGGAATATGGAAGGGGTTAATGCTTTTGAGGAAATAGTTCATAGTTCAATTTGTACAGAAAAAAGGTATTTTAATAGTAAGTTGACTTGCACACTCCCAAGTTGTAACTAGATGCATGAATAACAACAAAACTGAGTTTGCTGAGTCATTTAATTTTATTTTAGAGGATTGTTCAGTGAGAAAGAAACATCTTGTGTACATCTTGGTAGTCTAATAACCTAAAACTTAATGTTTATGTTCACAGGGGACTATTTGCCCAAATCTTTAGAAGGATTATTTATCTACGAAGAAGAAGGTGCTGGGGTTCCAGGTTCTAACAGGAAAGGAAATGATGCAATAGTTGTTGAACAATGGACAGTCATTGAGGTAAATAGGTGATTATTTAGCAGTGCTATTTCCTACTTGTATTTTTCTTTGTTTTTTCCTTTAGGATGCTGGTACCAGTGTTCCATAAACATTCATGATGGCTTCCTGAAGTCACCTGCATAGGGTTAACTAAAGCCACAGATCATAAAAATGAAATCAGACTTTTGGGCATTGGTGAATGTGCATAAAAGAAATATGCCAGAGGAATTCTGGCCTGACATTTGTAAATGTTCATACCAACAAATACAACCACCAAAGAAAATGTTTTGGGGGTTTTTTGTGTGTGTTTCAGACCAATTTAGGTGTAGTTTCAGCAAGTGCAGGTCACATTGATAGTATGAAATATATTTTAAAAAGGGGGAGAAAATAGCTAGAACTAGAAACAGAACAAGAGAAAATTGATAGTGAATCAATTCAGTGTGGTATTCAGATAGGTATTTTTATAAAAATTTCACTGCTAAACATGAAAGACTTGAGTTTCCTAATAAATTTACATGTGCTGCTGTAGTAGGTTCCAGCAATAAAATTACTTAAATTACTCTTTAGAAATATCCTAATCTTTTAGGATTATTGGTATCAATTGTATCTGAAAGCAGTTGTTGTTGGATTAAGGTCTTACTTTTGAAATATCCAATGATAAATACATTTACCAATGTGGGAAAAAATCGACATCAAACTAAAAACTTTTACACTTAAAAAAAAAAAACACCACCACAAAAAAACCTACCAAAACCTTAGGTATGTATCTAAGTGAGATGCTTATTCTTCACATGTGGAGTAAAAAGTGTAAAGATGTCGATTGACACACCTAATTATGGTGCTTAAAAAGTTTTAGGCACTAATTTAGCAAAGTGATAAGTTTAATGAGTGAGATGTGCTTTGAATTATGTCTTGATGAGTCAGGGCTCGTACCTAATGTTAATAAGTTCTCGTTTTTGTGGATTTTGTAATCTTGAACTTTTCAAGTTGTTTTCAGTTTGAAATAATGAATCTCTATCAAACAACAGCTTGATGTCATCTCAAAGGAGTATCTCATTAAAAGTGAGAGGGGAGGTGTTGTAATTGTGTAGAAACGCAAATAAAACCTGTACAGAGTCTCTTTACTACTTTTTATAATTATTAATGTAGGGGTGTGAAATTAAAACAGATTATGGACCGTTATTGCACACGCTGGCTGAATTTGGATGGCTCCTGACCTGTGTCCTGCCTACACCAATTGTACGACATGACAGGTACCCAAACTATTGATTACAGCATTTTTGGTGTGTATGTCTGAGAATTATCCAATAATTACTTGCATACTTACATGTAAAAGGAAGAAAAATGCTGATGGTGTTAAATGTATGTAAAGCTTGAGATGTAAGTAGCATTTTCATGGAGTGTTTTACCACATCTGCTCAGGACCACTGATTTCAGTGAGTTTAATTCTAAATTTAAAATATATTGTGTAAATCTAAACATGAAAGATTTTATTCAGGAAACTTTTTATCACATACCCAGTCCTCAGCAATGGGGTTACTCATGCTTCAACTGGAAACAAGTGTTGAAGTGTTTCACTAGTTTAGGATCTTGGTGAATGATTGATTTAGACTACAGAAAAAGTCATGTTGTCACAAGACAGTCATGGAGTATTTGTTGCAAATTAGGGCAGAGAATGTGCTAATCTAGCAAGTTATTGGGCTGTTTCTCTTCTTTAATGTAGACATTACGGTTCACCTCAAATATAGTACCAGAGTCCTGGATTTCAGGTCTCCAGCTGTAATACTTATTTAGATCATTGATGGGACTCTTTTCTACATAAGAAGAGAGCTAAATTGCAGACCTGGGTTCCCCATAAGGTTCCAGGTGTGGGGTTTTTGGGGGGGGGTTGGGGTTTTTTTGTTTGGTTGTGTTTAATAACCCCCCCCCCCCCCCCCCCCCCAAAAAAGGTGCTCTGGCTTTCAGCACAGTATCAAGCTAAAAAATGACAAACGAAACACCAGACCAAGCACTCTTAATGCCTCTCTTCTCTCATCATTTTTTAAGTTCTCTACCCATAAGATTGCCAAACTTCAAAAACAAACAAATGTACTGAAGGAAGGCTTAGGGCTCATTAATAGCTGTGGGAAGAGTGGATGACTCGAGTGATCTTTGGATCCCAGACCTCACTGTGTGAAATCAAGATAGCATGAAAAAGATGTGAATGAGAGATTCTAAGAAAAGTACTGCAAGAAAGTGGAGTTCTGGTCAAATGATTTGACATAAATAAATCAACTCACCCCATGTTCAGCAGGAGGCTTTTGTGATCAGGAAATAGATGTTGGGGTTTTTTGGCAGTGTTTTTTCTTATAGTTGATTTTAACCAACTGGTTAAATGCAAAGACAGAAGAGGTTATAGTAAAATATGGCATGTTCTGTTGCCTTTTTTTTTTTAAGGGTCTCTATGTTTTGTGTTCCTCTGGAAGAAAAAGCAGTTTCCAGAATTTGAAACAAATAGTTATCCTTTAATTTCTTCATTAATTTTATAGTCTAAGTGTATTAGCTTTGGACATGGTGATTTATAAGGCTTTATTGAACTACTGGGCCTGGTTTTCATAAACAGCTGAAATTTTGGCCAAAACTTAGAGCTTGAGAGTAAGTCTTCAGAATCTGGGTCTAATCTTTGGAGAATGCCAGTGAAGAATGAGAGAGAGATTTTAGTAGTCATGGTGTGTTGTGAGTCATAGGATGAGAGAATTTTCCAACCTTTTGTGTCCCACAAGCAATGTAACTGAACCCAGCCCCATAGGGCTTGGATAAGCAGGGTCAGGAATGTCCTGAGCAGCTGCTGAGTGGCACTCTGGGAGTGTCAGTCTGTGCTTGCAGCACGTCAGATGGTGCTGGTTTGTACCTCATACATCACAGAGCAAAGGCAGTGCCAATTGAAAGAGGCTGGAAGAAAAAAAAACCCAGTAGGATGCAGTGCTGTAGGAAGCATTAACAGATCGATTAAGCTGGAACTGTTCCTTGAATTAGTGAGAATATACCAGGAAGATATTTAGGTCTCAAATAGTGCTGTATCCCAGATGTGAATCAACCAGCTCATTAATAGCAGTGCTCGTGCTAAAGGGGGTTGTATCCTGGCCAAATCTGAAACTGGATTCATTTTGCATCCACACTAGAGTAACTCAGACTAATAAAAACCATTTATTTTCTGGCCTAAATGGTTGAGTAGGAGTCTGTATGAATTGTCTAATGCTTGTTATCTCACTGTGGTTTGTGAGTTACTCTTGGAAGAAATAGGATGAATCATGTTTTGTGTGCCTGTAGTACATCTCATATACAGCAATTCAGTTTTCTTTAAAAAAAGTGAAAAAGCTTATGAACAAGAATTCCTAATTAAGAGTTGAGAATTCATAAGAGTCAGAAAATGAATGTCTTCCTGTTCTGATAGGCTACGTAGTGATTGATAACTACTATTTTTAGACATTGACGTTGGTATTTAAAGAGGAGAAGAAATTCTTGGATGGTTCTGCGTGTCTGCTATGAAAGATGCCATTACTGTGGTGGTGGTGGGGTTATCCCAGGAATGCAAAAGTCTTAATAAAGAAGGACACTTTATGCTGATCAACAGCTGGGTTTTTTTCCCAGACTTGAAACTCTGACCTCAAAACCCAGCCTGAATATTAAGAGGCTTCAGAAACACTGAAAAAACAAAATAAGCAACTTTTTGGGATGATCTGACAAAATGATGTTTTCGTAATTATTTTTAATGCAGAATTTGTACATAGTATTTAAAGAAAATTTTATCTATTATCCCCATTTTTACTCACTGTAGTACTTTCCTTTATTCTGTCTTCCTTTTCTCCTAGTTTATTGCAAAACTTTCCCTCATCTCAGATCTTTTGTGATCTGTTCTTAGCCATTGTGTCCACTGCTTGTCTGCAGATGAATAGAATAGTGTAACCAACAGGCCAATACAGGTTCTAGGTGTGATGGGATTGTCATGCCTTGGTGTGTTCCTTTTCAGGTTTTTGCATGGTTAGGATCTGAAACAGTTTTAAAAACACCAGGCTGTCATATCTCTTCTGGTGTGGGATTGTAGTTTTTAGTGTTTTTACAGATCTTACTCTCAATAAAATGAAATGTCCTGATGCATGGAG
This sequence comes from Falcunculus frontatus, assembly GCA_013398115.1. NCBI lineage: Eukaryota > Metazoa > Chordata > Aves > Passeriformes > Falcunculus > Falcunculus frontatus. The sequence continues at coordinate 273,939 of VZRV01008204.1, forward strand.
TGTTCTGAGAGCTGAATGTCATGGGTTGCTGTCCCATTCATGCAGGGACAGCAGTCTGGAGACCTTTTTAGTCCTTTACCTCCTACCTCAACAGTTAAATTAGGTTGGATGTAGGAAACATGTCCTTGAGAAAAGTTATCTTTCTTGAAACATGCACAGTGGTGATTTTGTGCAGTGTTGTCTGAAAAATAAGCACTGTGGGTCTTGGGTTTGGTTTTGGCCTGCACACTATAGATTGCATAGAAGTTGCCCTCTTCTGACAGTGATTCTTTTTTTGCCAGGAATATGAGGAAATAGAACACGAAAAAAATTGCATGTGATGTAATGTTTGTATCCATTCATGTTGAGTATTTAAACTGTGTCAGGGGTCAATTAAGAAATTTTTACATGAAAGAAAGCAGACCATAAAAGAATACGAGATAGATCCACAAAAATGTTATTGACCTAAAGAACCTGCTGCACTATATACAAGTCTTATTTAATTGGTGAATTCCTTCGAGACAAGAATTTGATAGTACTTATGCCAAGCTCAGAAGATAAAGAGCAAGAAAAAAATTAGTAGTCCTTTTAGGAGTTAAATCTAGTGAGTATCTAGAAAACACTTTGCTTGTAAATTAGTGCTACTGCAGTTTTTCGTATGGTATTATCATGAGTTTGTAGAAGTCCATACATGTTTGTCATTGAAAATTAGAATTATTTCTAAGGCTTTTTAAATTTTTCATTGAATAGATCCTTTAAGCCAGGACACTTAGTATCCCAGGCTGGTGTCTATCTCAAAACTGAAAGTCTAGATACTGTACAGTTCCAAAGGAGAGCAGAGTTTTATTTTGAGAAATTAAAAAAAATAAAACAAAAAACAAAACCCTGAGTAGATGAATATAATTTATCTTATTCCCTTTGTTCATTTTTCAGAAAATTTTGTCCGACATCTGTTCTAAGTGCTTTGTATATCAAATGTTCATGCATAAGAAATGGATCTGTAAAAACCAGAGCCATTGGCAGTACTACTGAGCTTGTAGTACTTCATGGTTGTTTTGGACGACTTAAATATAGACGTGTAAGAGGACACAGTTTTTGCCCATACAGCATAAGCAGACAAACAAATTGCTGGTGTTTCAACAAAAGAGTCTCTATTGCTCTTCATCACTCTTAAAAGAAGAGACAGGAAAAAGGCTTCAGCAGCCTTACCCTGCAGTGACCTTTATTTCCCTTCCCTGATTACTGTAGTCCCTGAGAATGGCCAGGGCAGACTATGGGCAATGCAGTGCAAGAACACTGACTTTGTGGTTATTAATTTATCATGGCTCACTACTTAATCTATGTTTTCAAAATGCCCTGACTTAGGAGGCAAAGAGGGAATGTAGAAATGTGAAGGAAACTATGGAGCTTCCCTTGCTCTAAGCACTTTTTCCTCATTTAAATTCTGTGGAAATCCCACTGTCATTGAGTTCTTTGTGCATTAAGCTCATAGCAGCTTTGTCGTGTGCGGCATTTTAATAAGGTCAGACTTAGAAAATTGTTCATTTACTTCTTGTCTACTCACCATCATGTCCTTTTTCTGTTCTAGTAGAATTTGTACAAGCTGTAGCTTAATGTTTGGGTTTTTTTCTTTTCTCTGAAGGAATGCAGACACTGTTACAAAATAAGCCCTAGGCTCTTCCCCGTGCCAGGGACTGTGCTCAGCCTTGTTGCTTAGAAGAGACATTTTTCAGTTGATCAAAAGAGACATAACTGAGGCACAGAGAAATACCTAGCCAAGTGGAATAAGGTTACAGGATTGCAGATTTCCTTGTAATGACATAAAATCTAAACACTTTCTTTTAATGAATGCAAATAGTGAGGTAGGGACTCTTTGAACAGGAAACCTTGTTATGCTTAAGGAAATGAATGAATTTGTTCTCCTGCATTCTTGTTTTTCCCACAAGCTGGAATTTTAGTTCTCTGTTCTCATCTAAGGAAGACATGCAAAGATCTGCCATGAGCTGAATTCAGGCAGACTGAAAGGAAGATGGTGAGGAGCCAAACACAATCACAAACCCATCACCACTATTGATCTGAGTCACTGTCTATGCAGGGAATAGCACTGGTTTGTGTACTTTCTCAGAGCTTACTTCCAGAAGCTTTACTAGGGCAGGCTGTTAACAAGCTCTTCTGAGCTCATAGGGAGAGTTTTAATCCCTGGTTTTTCTTGGAGCAAGTCCCTGATGTTAAATACAAAATAATTTTCACTCTTGAAAGGTGCATTAACTTAACTTCATGTGTGTGCTTGTTAACCTTGTGACATACCCATACTGAAGTAAAAGCTTACATTGTTTTAGTAGTTCTTTCTGTAATGTTATGCATAATAACCCAGTTTTATGATTGATAGAATAGGTAGAATCATAAATACTTCAGATGAACTCCCATCTCTTTGGTGTTTCTAGTTTGCTGCTTATATTTACTGGACTCTTAAATCTGTAGTCACCCTTTTGCCAAAATATTTCAGTGTTTTGCCTATATATGCTTAAACATCTTACTGAATACAGAAGCAGCTGGGGGGAGAAAAGCTTTTGTAAAAATATAGTATCTGATATTCAGAACACAGGGATTTTTAAAATCTTCTCATTCTAGAGTTCTCATCTTGAAATTGTTTTACTTTCAGTGACTTGGAGTTGGGCTTTGTATTATATATCCTGTCAATGTGGTGACATGTGTTTCTGGTGGAAAGGTGATAAAAATAAATACATCCTCTTTCAGTTTTAAGGTATCACCACTACTAAGGGTGTAATAGTTATGAAACATATCAGTGATATCTGATTTGGTCTTGGGAACAACTTCACTTGTCATGTTTATTTTTCTACCAGTATTCCCTTTTGGAACAAAACCTAACACCTGTGCTTTGTCTACTACAACAGTGTTGGTATGTGTAAAAACTTCAAGGACTGAAGTAGCTCTATTTTTTTTTTTTCCGTTCTTTATTTATCTTACTAAAATATTCTCTTGTCCTGCCTATGCTGGTACCTCCCTCGTACAAAGCAGCCAGTGTCATTTATCTCATTCTTGATGTAGAGCTTATTAAAACTGAGCTGAGGCCCTTTATCCATAGGTGGTGAGGCAGCAAGCTTATCTTCCTGTGTCAGATGACATTTTACAGCAACTTTTATTTAGCAGTAAAGAATGTTAATTCCCAGGTTTCATACCACAAAGTATTGAGAGATTTGTTGAAGCTATGGATCTATTATGATTGGGCCTGGTTGTTGTGACATTAATAGGTAGTAATATGTTGCTGGTATATTTAACAGTGAAGATTAGGTTGAAAAAAAGACTCAAAGGTTTGCTTCAGACATAAATGTGCAGACTTGGATTAAAAGTAGGAGGTCTGATATTTAAACTTTTGAGAGCGCATATGTTAAATAACTCTAATCATGATAGTACAAGTTATTGGTCTGTCCATATTTTCATGTGCATCACCTTAACCCAGTTCTATGCTTCTGTTTTTTAAAAAATATCATTATAGAACTGTTGAGGAATTAATAAACTGGATAATGCTCTGTAGTCTGTCCTCTTCTCACTCATGGACTTAGACCCACTTTAAATTTGACTTTGAATATGTTAGTGACAATTATTGCCTTTAAAACATGGAAATTATTTTCTTTAAATTTTAGTGAAGGAAATCTGGCCACAAAGCAAGTAATTTTTCTTCAAAGACCTGTTATGTGGAGTTCTGCTGTCCAGACACCAGAGGTGAGTAACATATTTATGCTATTAATATAAAAAAATTAGTACTTCACATAATCGTAAGGTACAGAAACAAACTAAACTTCAGAATTAACAGGGGAAAAAAGTGGCAGAACAGGGTTTCCCCTCAAACGAGTTCAAGATTGTGGATGGTTTTTGTAGCTGGATCACATGTTGTTTTTTTTCCTCAGCTGTTATCTCTTAAGCCATGGAGAAAAGCATAAGCATGTTAAAAACCTGTGTTATGCTAAGGAATTACTGTGTCTCAGGTGAATGAGGTTGGCTACGCTGTATTTCCTCGGAATTAGGGAGTCTTAAAAGTTCTGATCAAAATCCTGCATCTCTTGCACCAGAAACAAAAAACTGTTTTGACCTTCAAAACCTCTACTTTCACATTTTTAGAAGAAAGTGTTAAGCTGTGCTGTGAGGGATACTGGAATCTGCAGGTTATCAGGGTTGAAGAGTTGTTGCATGAAAATGTGAGACAGAGAGTGTTTAGAATTCCTGCAGCTGAACCTCAACTCCTTGTCCCTTTCGAGTGAAGCTCCCCTAACAGTGGTTGTATCAAGTGCTTTGAGGATGAAGTAACTCACAGTCTCCACATTCTGCTCAGAGTCAGTGTCACAACAGTTCCTGCACCTGCACAGTGCTGCAGTAAATCCTGCTGTGCCCAGAGAAGGGTGAACTACTGGTGGGCTTTGCTTTACCATGTCTTTTGACATGCTGTGATGGGTTTCCATTTTTGGTTCTTTCTGGTTTTCAGAGGCTGGTCAGCCTTTCTCTATTCAGCATGTCTTTCCTGTGATAATCTTAAGCAGTTAGGACAGCTATGAATGTTTTCACTCATGTCCAGCACCAGAGTAGTAACTTCACAAACTCATTAATGGCATTATACATTATGTGGCAGTGATACCTAGCTGCTTCTTTCTCTACCTGTATAAATACTTCCATGAGTCTCTAAATTTCTTGCATTTGTATTTGATCTTTGAGGTTTTTACTGTCTGTTCAGTGTGTTGTCATCATCTGTGTTTTCCTTTGTTTAGTATTTCTAAAATATACTCTTCCTTTTTTTTGTTCTTCTCCAGGCTTCTGCTTATCTCCAGCCTAACTTCCTTCTCACTGTGTCCCCTGACAATTAGTACTTCCATGTCTGGAAGAACTGCCTTCAGCATGCATAGTTGAAGTCCTGTTTTATTGTTTTTGTCTCTGCCACGGTCTCAATTCCCAGCTTGTACACTGTAATTTATTTCTTAATTTACAGGATTTGAGCTTTTGCTTTTTTCCCTTCAGTGTTGTGTGTAGTCTCCTTTGCCAGTGTCTTAATCTCTCTCCATTCATACTCTCTTCTAAATTCTGTCAGTGAAATTTTTTCCCTAACCACCTCATGTGTAGAAAGCATCTCCAGATTTTATCTTTAAAACCTTCTGACTTCTCTCACGTGCCTGACTTCGTAGTCGTTGCTTTCTTTCCTAATACATTTCTGAAAGTATGTTTTGGACCACAATTTTTGACAGCAATATTGTAGATATATAAAACAATATCATGTCAGGCATAAAATAATGCTTTTCCTGATGCTTTCATACTTCATTAATACTCTGTATATAATAAGGACATGAACTCCTGATACAAGTATTTTTCCCTTGGTAAGGCATAATGTTACTTCTAACGATGTGTCTCTTAAAAGGCAGCATAACTGTATGTCACAAGTTGGATTCTGCCAAGAGATGTAACACAAACCAGTTCTGTAAAAACATTCAGTCTGAGGAACTGATGAATCATTGAGACGTGGCTTAAATTAAAAATAGGAAGCATTATGCTCACTGTTCAAATTCTTTCACCCTGTTGTGGGGTGATGAGCAGCCTTGGTGTAGACAAAAAAAAAAGTGTTTTGTAGTTGTTTTATTTTGTTGTAATGGGGCAACTTTGACTAAAGCATTAAATATACTCAAAGTAAACAAAAAATAGCTGATTTGTAGCCATTTATGTCAGGATTTCTGTGTTTAAACTCTGAACAAAATGTGGTTTTTTCAGTACCAGTGAATGTTCCACTTCTCTACCAGGAAATTTCAGTATGCTGAGGTCATTTAGCATGGGATAAATAGGTAACTGGGGCTGAAGCTGAAACATTTAACAGAGTTACATTTTCTTTCTGTTTTGCCAATTACATTGGTTTTCCCCTGAATTTTAATCTTTTTACTTCACTGCTTTTTTTTTTACCAAAATGTTTGTTAGTTTTGCATTGAGTAGCTAGATTTCGGGTGTAAAACATTTGAAAGCAATCCCTTTTGCTCTAGGAACTGTAATGTTTAAGGGGGGTTTGTTGAGGGTTTTTGTTTTGGTTGGGGTTTGTTTGTTTGGAAGGGTTTTTGTTGGCTTTCAAGGGGGGGGGGTGTTTTGTTTTTGTGGGATTTTTTGGTATTGTGTAACCTTTATTTAAAATGTCCCCTGGACAGTGATGACACAGCTGTACAACTTCATCAAACCATTGCAAACATTTTTGTAAAAATATATAATTCCTGTGATTGTATATTGTTGGTCATGACATCTTCCTTTTCATTAGTGCCGTGTATCTGTTCACTGATGTTCATATTACATTAAAGCTGCTGTTAAAAAATTATGTCCACAACTTAGGATCTTTTTGGAACACAGAAATATATCAGATGCCTAAAGTTTAAGTTCAAAAAAAAAAAATTGCATCACAATTTAGGATTATTTAAGCATACACTCAGCATGTTTGCAACTCAGATACCTTAAGAAGAATGCTGCTAACAAGGCTCTTTCATTACTGAACTAAGAAAGCAGCCTCATCCAGCCTTCTCATCACTTAACTATCAAGCCCTGGTCACATCACTTTCCAGTTCCCCACAGTGCAGCAGGGTCTGGCCATGGAAGGAGCTTTGCTCCTTTGGCATGTTCAGCTGTTGGATCTCTGTGACTTCTGTTCTGGAAAATGGCAACATGGGGTATGGGGTGCTTTCTGTATTCAGAATTTTTTTTTTTGATTGTTGGATTGAATTTAACATTGCCATTTCTAAAGGAAGTTTTGCTTCAGGAAGAATTGAGGGGAACCCCTCCATTGCCTGGTCTCTTAATCTCACAGGGTCTCTTTTCTGAGGATGGAATATGTTATGTCCTCACAGCTCATCTCTCTGCCTTCTTGTATGTTCGTGGGGGTAGTGTGTTATGGCCTGGTTTATGATTTATGTAATAGTACAAAAGCTTCTTGGGTTACAAGGGCTGTACTGTCTCAGTGGACTTTTTGTTTGTCACATACCATTTGCTTTTCTAAGAAAGGAGGATGAGATGCAAGATTGAACCCTGCAGTGCTTGAGGGGTTTGGGTTTTTTTCTTTATTTCCCTTAAGCAGACTTTTCCATCCCCTTACTGTGGCATCCAGGCAAAACTTATTTCCTTCTGTTTCTCCTGAGGCAATGCTATTTCCCCTTAGTCTCATTTCCCAGTGTCTCTTGTAACAGCTTCCCTAAATATGTTTCCTTTAGCCACATGGGCCATTGTTTTTACTGTTTCAAAAGGATTTGAGAAAAGACTTAGCAATGTACAGACAGGGGACACAAACTTGCCAAAGCACAGTAAAAGTCTCCAGAGTGTTTTTGTTTCGGAAGTGTTTGCACTGTGTCCTTCAGGCACTGAAACGCAGCTCTGTGCTGAGGCTGGATTCCCTCTTTGCTGCATGTGCTCCTTCTGTGGGCAGGGCCGTGTCCCCTGGCAAACATCTCCTGGTGTAGCAGTGCTTGTGCTGAGAGCAGGGCTCCAGGCAGGTGGCTCAGGGCACTTTTGCCTTCCTCACCCTGCTCCTCTGCTGTGGCTCAAGGCACCGACATTGTCTGTGGAGGTGCTGCATCACCACAGATCTGAGTAACTCAGGTAGCTCCTGATGCTGAACTGAGATAAACCTTTTATTTATTTGTGGTGCCTCAGAGAACCCTTAGCATAATCTGGTAGGTCTATTGTTTGCAGAAATCACAATCTGCTTACTTTTCATTTGGATGTTGGCAACCATTATTTCAACAAGATGTGAGGCAATCCCAATGCTAATGCCAGACTGTATTTATACTGAGTTCCTCCTGTGCAAGGACTCTGTAGGTCCCATTTCAAATGGCTCTAGAGAACAGCCACTGACTCCTCTCTGCATACTTTACCATGGGAATTGTAATTGTCTCCTCTGATAATGGCACGTTTCTTTCACTCAGTGTTAAAACGCAGCTCACACTAAATCTATCCACAATTCATTGCAAAGTGTTTGGCTGGATTTTTTTTCCCCTAAATAAGCTAACATTTCGATATCCTCTTGTATTTCAGAGGAAATCCTTGAGACAAGTGAGTGGGGAAGAAAAAGGCAGAGTGTCCAGCAGAAGTGTTGGATCAGACACAGCTACTTCTTGCCCTGTAGAAACTGGACAACCACCTGACGAGTTCCACCTATCTCCTTCTAAACAATGTTGGAACAAGGAGGGATCCTCCCATTATGGAGGCTTTCCAGGATTCAGTAGCAGTGATGGAGTATTAAGGGAACTGGATGATGGACAATTTGACCAGGAAGATGGAGTCACTCAGGTCACATGTATGTGATTAAAGTAAGTAACTGCATCAAATGGACATGTACATAAATCACACAAATGGATTTTTTTTTAAAAAAAATTACACTACTTTAAATGCATTAGTATAATCCTATGACTCTTCTCAAACTCCTTTTGTATTTTTGTCATTTTCCTTGTTGTGTTAATCCTACTGCAGTAATAATACTAATGCAAAATAATTTGTTTTTCTGTCTGTCTTTATTAGTGTAACTACACGATTTGGGTGCTCTGCTAACTTGTTAATGCTTTTGACAAGCAAGGAAGCAAAAGCTGCAAAACAGTGACAGTTTGAATTGTGTGAGAGGGAGGAATGAGGATGTTTAGAATTTTCCACAAGCTGGAGGAATGTTTTTGGGTTTGTTTGGTTGTTTTGTTGTTCGGGGTTTTTTGAGGATGTTGTAAATATTGGTAGGGAAAAACAAACTGTCTGGCTGTTGTTAAGTTTTAATGTCATTTTCACTTTATTTGCCTTGCCTAAGTTCAAAAGCCTAGAGAAATGTCAAGTCTTACACTAGAGTGTTAATAATTTAAGCTACATTCAGACTCGGTATGGACAGAAAAACTCAGGAGGCTGTAGGTAGGTACTTGATCCTGGAATACAGCTTTGTCTATGCAGTTTTTACTGGGTCCCTTGTACATGTAAGCCAGGAGCTTATAGCTTGTATTATAATGATGTGTTCATAATATAGTTGTGAGTGGAAATTAAGAACTGCTCATCCCCTGAAAGGTAACTTGCAGTCTGTGAACAAGTAGTTTGAGAAGCTCCCTAAGAAGCATTGAGAACAGTGTGCACAGTGATGCTGCTAATGCATAGGAGGAGAATGTAAGCTAAGCTTCATAGGCAACATTAGATTGATGTATATATACAAATGTCTCAGCTAAATGTATCTCACACTGGATAAAGTGTATTGAGCTGCATCAAATACCAGACTTGATGTTCAGAGGAAAGGATCGAGTTGCTGTGCTTCCATCCTTACTATGGGGAGGAGCTGCTTGCCTTAAGGGAGGTTAATGCTGGCAAGGTTCTGTGGGGAGAGGAGCAAACAGCAATTGCTTTTATGCTGCTGTCTGGAAACTGTATTTTACAGAGGAGAAGCTGAATAAAAATGCATCTCCAGAAGACAAATGTGATTATAACTAAAATACGCATTTTTCGTTTAGTTTTAGAAGCAAAAAAATTATAAATGCCTCATCATCTTTAGGCTAGTGCAAAATAATTCAGTCAAAATGAGAAGTCAGAACTGAGCATATGTATTCATAACTCTGCTCAGTGTTTGCAGTACAGCACACACATCACCCAGGGATTTTGATACCTGTCTGTGCGTTGTGCTGCAAACATAGATGTCATCAATCATTTACCTGCAACACCCTGTTCCCCATGGATGGCATCCCAGAGTTGCTGTGGGACTCTGCCTAATCCACAGTGGTAGATGCTGGTACTAAATGTAGTGGGCAGATTAATGCAGTGACAGGAACACCAACAATTAACTCCAGATAAGCACCCCAGGAGATGACCAGGATAGTGGAGGTTCAGCTGCAGTCTCAGAGCTGTGCAGAAAGAACGTGGGCAGTAGCTGCTTATTTTAGTAAGCAAAACTAACTCATGCAGTTAGGAAAGTTTATTTTTGTAGGGCAGGGGGTAGGGGGAAAGCCCATTCTACTGACATAATTATGATAGGGGGAGCTTGAAATAATATTGCTTTGGAGCTGCTTCCTAATTTGCTTATGAAATTCTTACAGGCAGGCTTGTTTATTTTTTCTTTGGAAGAACAACTCTTAATAATTGTTTGTAGCAGGTTTGGGGGTTTTCTTCCCAAAAAAATCTCCAGCTCTGCAGACTGGCTTCAACTTCTTTTTCCCATTGCCTGCTGTGGGGAGTGATGGAAGCACCTTGAATAGGAGGCACTGTAAGAAACCCCTTCTTGCAAAGGCTCTCCTCCCAGCTTTCCCATGAGCATCTCGAGGTCAGGGATGTGGGGTGTGAGCCTTGTGTTCATTTTCTGTCTGGGGGCACTGTGGGGAGGAAGATCCCCTCAATGACAGGGAGAGTGCTGGGCTGGGTGTCCCTGCCCCAAGTGCTGCTTTCTCCTGTGGCCACTACTCGGGGGAGCACTGGTCATGGTCACAGGCAGCAGGGATCTCCTCCATGGCACACAGATGGGGAAGAAATACAGAAATACGAGTTACACCCATCTCTGGCAGAAAGCCAGGTAACTCTAGCGTATTAAAAATGGAGTAACAGCTGGTCTCATGCAACTTGGAATATGTTGCTCTACTTCTAGAAGTATTTTTTTATGAGTTATCCAAAATTTGTGTGTATAATTTTAATTATTGGTCATTCTCCATACAAGTCAAATCTGTAAACGGGCAAAAATTGATCAAAAACTCCAATTCTGAGTATTTCAAGGTAGAGCTTTTAAAGTATATCAAAGAAATTACCTTTTATAAAGCAAGATCCTTGCTTAAGATAGTTAACATTAGTGAATCCTAAACCAAAACTGACCTATAAGTATTTAAGTAAGTTACAAAGTATAAATTTACTACTCTTTCTAGAATGCATTCATTGGATAAAAAGAATCATTTAACTTTTAACTGAGGTCTTTCCATATCACCTGTTGAAAGTGCAGAATATTCAAATAAAACAGTATCTTTGTAAAAGAAATATTCTCCTTACAATTAATGGGATATAAACAAGAGAGACTCTGTTTTGGAACTTGGGTGGAAATTGAGTATGCTCTGGATTGTCCACAGGTACACTAGAATATCATCACTTTTAGAAAGAAAGGCACTTTTTAAAATGAAATAAAGCCATGTTCTTTTTCAGTGGCCCTCAGTTTTAACTGTGCTTTAGTCCTTGCTCATGAATCTCACAGGTGTTGACAGTGCTGCAAACGACTGAATTCCGTTCTATCTTTTTAATTCAGTATAACTATGCTGAATTGTTTCCTCTGAACCCACTCAGCAATGTCTGGATTGTTAAGGACAGCTGGGTTTTTTAATGTCATTTGTCTCATAGTGTCAAAGTTGCCTGTGCTGTAGAAATATTCATCTGAATTGTTTGCTTCTGAAAGTCAGGGCAAGTAAGTTGCTTGCTCAGCCTGTGTGAAGACAGTGCAAGAATTACCTGACTTCATGCACTTGACCACTCATCTTCCTAAGGCATGGATGTTGAAACTGAAAAAATTGAAAATGCTTCTAAAACAAATTATGGGAAATCTTCTCTTCTCTTCTTTGTAGTAAACAATTCTGAAAGACAACTCTATCTTGGATGAGAGAAAAGGGGAGGGTGCATTTTGGGTGTAGGAGATTCGATTTCAGATCCTCATCACCTGTCTGACACAAACCAGAGCATTAAGGTTTGCCTTTACTATTGTAGTGACCAGCACTGTCCATTAAGTAAAGCAGGTTTTTAAATCAGAAGCCCTGTCAGAGTAATTAGCAGAACTCTTTTGGTCTGCTTGCATTGTGTGTATATACACACACTGCTCAGCCTCCATTTTACCAGAACGTATTTAACTTTTTATTGAAAGAATTGCAACTTAAACTTAAAGAGTGGATGCATTACCTGACAAAAAATAGTAAGTACACTTTTTGTAGTTAATAACAAGACTTCAGCCAGGAGCCTGTGTGTTTGAAATGGAGTAGGGAAACCCCTTTCCTGATTGTGACAACAGAAATGCTCTGCAAATATTAGAAAGAACAGAAGGCAGCCAGTAGTGTTCATGAACCTCTGTGAAAGACTGTTTATACTTTCTGATGCTTAAATTGTTTGGAGAGGAAATAGTTTTCTAATGTTTACAAACAGGAAGAAACTGTCCACAGTTAAATATTTTGTACCCTGCTCATAACTCTCAGAACAGTTTATTTACATACCTGGTCAACTGCAATAAATGGCTGCTTCACTTGTTTCTGGTCTGGAAAATATTTTCTTTTTGTATAGGTTCAGATCTTTTCTATAGTTCATATAGGAAGGTTCTCACCATTAGAAGTAATTACCAAATCAGTTACCAGTTTATGATGTTTGTGTCACACTGACATTAACTGGGTTAGATCAATGTATACTTTGCCTCAAGCTAAAATTACCTTTTTGCAGTCTTGTCTGTACAGCAAAGCCTGATAGAGTTCATGCCATCTAGTAAAAGCTCATTAGGTTTTCCCTGCTCTTAGTATATCCAACTTTTAAGGCAAAAGATGGAGATTGCTGTCTTGACAGTCCCCTGTGGCTTAACACCATGGCTGATGTGTTGGAAGATAATGCTAAGCCAAATGTGAGGAAAAACCCCAGTGACGAAGGAAGAAGGAATTTGACAGTGAGTCTTTGCTTACAGCCTTTGTGTCTGTGACATACAGGTAAAATGTGCTTGTTTTTTATCTGGAGGGCCCTCTTCTAGATCTCCCAAATTTTAACTGTAGAACCAGCATGTTCTGATTTGTGGGATGTATAAATTTGAGGTCTGACTTGCGAGTTCCTAATGAGTATTGTATTTCTCTACTTCTGAAAGAAGAAAGACTACTTGAGCACACCTTGTAGCAGAGATGGGGGAGCACCCAAGGGTCTGTTGGAAACAGTTGCTGTGTTCTCTGATGACATGAAAAATGAGAATAACTTGTCAAAATATAGTGGTATGGATAAAGAAAGTTTAATTTTATCCTTTTTTTACAATATAATTCAAAGACAGTCTCAATTTCCCTATGATGTAAAGTCTAAATTAAACCTGTTAATACTTATTAGACAAATCAATGGTTTGCTTAGGCTAACTGAAGTTTTATGGTACCATCCAGGCACATGTGTGTACACAGTACTCATGTAAACAATAGCAAGGGAAAATACAAGCAGTGTCTCACTTAGGCCTTATATAAAATCAGCTTAGTACAGCAAGTCAACTTTACAGTGCAAATCTGAATGAGAATAAACAGGATTAAAACTTCCAGAGTTTTGTTTTGAAGTGAAACTCTTAAAGCATAAGAGGTTTAAAATTTTAATGCAGTCCTGAGCACCACATTTTCTTCAATTTTGTAGAGGAAATGTAATTAGCAACACCAGTCCCATGTTTTTGCCTGTCCCAGTCACCACAGCCAATATACACATGCAGAGTGACTACAGAGGAGCCACACCATGGATGGTCCCAGAGCAGACAGCAACGAGCTAAATACATTTTACTACCTCCAGAAAACAGCCCTCCTACCTGCAGTACAAACTTCAAGGTATCTATCAAAATCAGGTAACCTGGTCTATACAAGTCAAGTTACAGCTACGTGTATAGACAGTAACTAAAGCTACTTCACTCTGACAACATCTCATGCAATTACCCTGCTGACAGTTAAATAAAATTATAAACATGAGACAAGAAGCTGCTGAAGAATACAGCTGTTGAAGTACTTAAGCTTAGTCTCTCTATTTTCATGTTGTTTAAATTCCCTTTACATCCAGGTGATAACAGTTGCTTGAGGTGTGCTTGATTCATATAAAGAAAAGTAGAATTTAAGGCATGTTTAGTATATTATGAAAAAAGACTTAGTAAAAATATGTGGACTCCCTTCTTTCCATGTAAATATAATGTAGAAAACAAAGTGTAAATTACTGAAACTAGCTGAGCTAGCCCATTCTGACCTGCTGAAAGAAATAAAAAGAGGGCTCCTGTCAATCTCGAAGAGAAACAACAAGCTAACTTCTTAAACAGCAAAGCAAAATTCATTCATGAACACTGCTACTGCTTTTAGACCCTGCATTCATGTACACTTAGCAGTATTTCTCTTATATGCATCTCTAAAACATTTAATTCTATCATTCTAGACAAAACACAGTTAAGCAGCACTCATGGCAATTGTCAGTTATTGCAAATCTGCAAACACAACTTGAAATAAACACCTGATAGGGAACCAGAAGCATGACTCCAAATCTTTCTGTCAATATGGTAAGGTAAATGAAGAGAAACAAATGTATGTTGAAAAGGTAATTAACTCTTGCAAAGAATCAGGATTGATATTTCAGGTACTTAGCATGTTTTGATTAGGAGTACAAGCAGAGGCTGTGCCAGTGTGTTGTGTAGTGTAACATGAACAGCTGAGGTATAATCTGTAAGCAGTTGCCATAAATATGCACAGGTATTCTTTAGAGAGGTTGTGAACTGGAGAACAGCAGAAGTCTGCCTTAACAGGACAGTACCTGTCCTCTGCTGTACACAAACCTCCCCTGCTGACAAAGAACAAGTCCAGAAAGTGTGTTAGATATATATCAAGAATATATATGTTCAATACCATAGTGAAATTGTCCTTTTGGTTAATACATAGATCCTGTTAGTATTTGGATATACACATACAGCAATATGCACATCCACAAGTAGATCTTCAAAGCCATTTTAAAAAAATAAAGGTAAATTAGAAATAAGCTACATTGCAAGAAGCTTCCTGCAGAATTATATATTTAAGGTGATAATCTTTGAACTAAGAGTTAATATAGCTACTGCATTACAAAATGGCTTGCTGTGAAATTGTAATCTCACTTTTTCCCCACCCAATCAGACACATCTTCAGGATTGTGATTCAATGATTGTTTAGCAGCAATTTTAGAGAACTGTAAATTCTTTTATTAACAGGCATTATAAACAGATACTACTACTTTTATTTAAAAACCATGAGTGCCACATTGATGAATATACAGCTCATGAATAACTTAAAAGTATTTCCCATATTAAAAGGCAATGCACACAGCATACAAAAAGTATACTAAACAAAGCTATGAGGATACGTGATTGAAGTGTCTAAAGTGATATATACAGTACATAATTAATGTTTTGTTTATATTCAGTACAGGCTTCTGTACTGCTCTTCCCATTATGCCTCACTCTCCCCTGACACTGAATTTTGCACTTCTTCTTCCAAAATTGGTACAATCAGGTTATCCTTGGACATCAGATTATACTTCATCACAAACTTAGTGAACCGGTGACACAAGAAAGTTTCATTCTGGAGGTGAAAAAAGGGGAAAACACAGTATGTACAGAAAGATTATTTTAAACCAGTAGGGAGAACATGCTCAACAACAAGCTTGCTTCTATGTCATTGTCTCATTAGATTTACAGGTCTTAGTCATGCTTAAATAGTAAATTTATATTGTTTCTTTTATATCTTTACTGTTTGCTTATAGTTACTACAAGTACGAAGAAACCTACTGAAACTGGGGCTTCAGTCACAGCTCAATTTAACAGCACTCAGACAAGAATATATTTAAATATTTAAAAGTATGGTTCTGAAATCCCTCCTACATGCCCCATCTCCAACACAACAGGGCCCAATTATTTGAGAGCTGTTCCAGAAAGCTTAAGTGGGATTTGGCAAAGGTTTCCTTTTATACGTAGCTATACCTCTTATCTCTTTTTTATCTATTAATTTCTATTTTCCCATTAAAAAAAAAGGCTACTGGTGGTGCACAAGTTGCCCTCAATTACTCTGATCCTTTACAGTTACACAATTGTGATTCCTTAATTGTTGTGCAACATACATAAACAGGAAATACATATATGTAAGCAGTACTAACTACACTAAGTGCTTGAATACATTCAGGATTCTTAAATACATGATGAATTTGAGTTGTCTGTAAAAAAAACCCTCAAATTCTGGCCTCTTATTCAAATGACGGGAAAAATATAACTGAGTACACTGATCTTATAAATGAATGTTTATGTGTATATAAGTAAGTATAACAGCTTTTTCAGTTGTTGTAAAACTGGAATCTACTCTAATCAATCCTTCACTTGAATACAGATCTTCTAGTAGGACTAAAATGTTTTATACAACTCCATCGCAGCTGTAACTTCAGTAACTGCCCTGCTTTCAAGATGTAATGTGAAACTACTTACTTCATATTCATCAAATATCTGCCGGTGATGAAAATAAGCGTGTGAAAATATTCTGTAAATCCTTCGGCACACTGATCCTAATTTGGCTACAGAGGATTCCTTTATGCTAACCCTGCAAGCATCAGGAGAAAGGTTACACAACTGCTCTAATGAAATGACTGCTGAGACACATGTTGACACAAATTTTGCTTGTTAAAACTATTCTCTATAATTGCGTATGAAATTTAGACTTGTTGGTGCAAGCTCCACATTTACAAACTGTTCTCTGAGTACAAAAAAAATTCTTCCTGTAGTTAATAATCATCAGTTATTCTGGTAAAAGGCTGGAGTTCTGATTTCTAGGATTTATAGGCAAAGAAAAAAAGTACTTCCAGTTGTACCTCCTTGTCTATAGTGAATTCCCTAAAGGTGTACAATTTTGACTCCTGCATGGTGTTTTCTCTGATGGGACCTGCCCATTCAGTACCCTCAGTCTCTGTCTTCTGTGGTTGCCAGATCCTGCAGTCAATTGATGTTGGCTTCTGGAGGCTTTTGGTGCCGTCCTGTTTAAGGCCTTTGAGGTGCAGCATTTGTCCTAAGGCCATCCTGTTGTTTAGGTGGGCACTACTCTGATGGAAGCCCCATAACACTAACAGATATCACTAAAACAGTTTCTACCTAAAAAGCATCCCTTAGCTCCAGTAAATGGCAAACTATTTGAATAAACAAGAATTTGTCCTTGGCTTAGAAGTGGCAGTAGGCCTCCCAAATCCTAAGAGCTGCAGCATTTCTGACAGTTCCAAGAAAAGTCCATGAAAAATGCATTACACCTCTCCCAGTGCTTTGTCAGCATCTTAAGTTCCAACCTCCCCCCTCCTTCTCTCCCTCCTCCCAAGAGAAAGTGTTTTTACCTGCTGGGGAAATATTTATTGCTATTCAGAAGACATGCAGCTCCATCAAGTGTGTGCCTGGTGTAGTCTATAGCAGGACACTACAGAAACAGACAGTGAGTGAGCACATGCATGACGTTAGAACTTGTTTGAAAAGAAACATTTTTATTATCTTTCCTGATGCTTAACTTCACTGGTCATTTTTATTCCCAGAAGTTTCACAGAGCTTGTCTGAAGGTGTAACTACTTTTCCTCCTTAAGTGAGTCATTTATTTTCTCTGTTTCACAACCCATGTAAATTATTTCAAGAAAAAAAGTTACTATGGCAATGTCATTATGCACGTGAGTAGTGAATTTTATGCCTCTCCTTAAGCAAAGCTGTTTAATAAAAATACATGCTAGGAGTACACTGAAAGGAAAGATGAGTGTTACCTCACAGCTCATTTGTTTCCCACATAGTCAAGTTGCCAGACTTGCTCTTTTACAGGCTCTAAATCATACCTGCACCTAAATCTATCAGTGCTTTTTGCTTTGGCAAAGAAAACCAAAATCATAAATGTAACTAAGTGTGTAACAAGCCATCCCTTGCTCTGCAATCAAGTACACCTTAAGGAAGAAAGTGAAGCTGAACTGAGACAGACTGAGAGAAGAAATGTCTGTCCATTGTGCCATTCACTAATTTCAGGAAAAAGACTTGTCAGTTGTATGTTTCTGTCAGCAGTTCCAAGGTTCCATCACCTCCTATCTGATCATGAGTTGGCAGCTCATGAAAAACAGGAGGTGAATGCTGCATGCTCAGAGATAAAAAGCATCCTGAAGTTCTCCAGTCTAGCTGAGGACAACACTGCCAGAGATGCCAAGATGCTGAGTAGGGACAAGGAGTTAAAGGAGGGAGTGGGAAGGAAGTTGGCTAAATCAAAACATCTCAGGAAAGTAAAAGCAGAAAAAAACAAGAAAAAAAATCTTACAGGACAGGAAAGATAAGGTTAAAAAGAACCAATACCTTTTTCTGGAAGGTGAAATACAAGAGATAAATATGACAAACTGCACTACCATCATAACCAAATGCAACAAAGACTTTCTGAAGGCAAAAAAAAAGATGTATCAAGTGGTTCAATAGAAGATCGAAACAAAGTTTAAACAACTGGACACTGAGGGAGACAAGCTAATGCCATGCTGATACACCCACTTGACTTGAAGCATTTTTATGGCTCCACCACCTTTTTGGAGTAACTGCTCTAAGAATGAGCACATGCAGTCATGTTTGGAGTGTCCACAGCCAAGGCTTACACTGTGCATCAAGGCCAAAGTTTGAAGATGAGAGCCTATTCTCAACATGTACTCTTCTGTCAATTAAACAAAAAGCTTTTCCCATTGAGTTTCAGGCAGGCTCAACACAAACCCAGAAAGAAAAGAGGGGAATGTGCAAAGCCGCTAATACTGAGGTAAAAAAGCAGTTCCTGTTACCTCATCCTGTTCCTCTGTAAAACACTACAGAATGGCAAAGAAGAGTAGCTCAAGTGATGTTCTTAACCCACATAAGCTCTCAGTTTGAGTAAGAAGCCAGCTCTAACAGTCTCCCTGTGAACATATAAACTGTGAAAGAAAGTTCCTGCATCACTGTAGTCAGTTTTCCAAAATACATCCATACCTCTTTGGGAGTTTTATGAGCTGCACAGAGAAAAATCCATTGTTCAGTTGCTGTCATCTGAGTACACGTGTCAGGGTGACATTCACTCTGTTAAAACAATTGTTCAGTTAAGAACAAAACCCAACAGCATAAAGGAGCTGATCTTTTCAAATCACTTCCTTGCCTTGTCTACCCCCCAGAAGGGTTATCTGCCATAAGCCCTTAAAAATCTTACAAAACCTCCAACCACTGCTTAGCTCTGTGTTTATATATTTAGAATAAAGCTCTGCAATCTACACAAAACAAAAAAGTCTCCTCCCTGACAAAATATAAAAGTCTCAAGAATTACCTGAAGCTTGACAGCTAGTCCATTGAGCTCAAGGCAGAATTGTCTAAAAGAAATTGAACACAGCAGCATCAAAATCAACTATTTGTTTCCTCACTGCAAGTATCTCATAAAAAAACAGGTTCTTCATACCAGCTGATCATATTTTTTTACTCAGCTGAACAATAATATTTTAATTCTTCACTGACAGCAGAGGCTGAGTTTAACTTATCGTTTAGTGGAAGTGTTTAAGATACTAACTTTGTTATGAAAAAAATGCTCTTTCACAAATAAAGATTAAAAAAAATTAAAAGAACTCTTCAAGAAAATTAATTTAGGAGTGTAAGTGTTAAACTCATATTGCAGGATTGTTCCATCCTTCTAAGATGTACTTCCAATCAATTAAGGGACTAAAGTCCCACCTCAGATCATTAACAGAGTGGGAACTCTGGAATACTGCTTTCACTGGAATGTATCTGAAAGTGCATTCTTGAACTTTAGAGAACTCAGCCCTCCATCCTACAAGAAAATCTGAATAAATTTTCCAAAACTCACAAGTCATAGTGACAAGTCACTTCTATGAATCTAAAATTTTTTGCGAGTATATGAAAGGACAGGGGGAATACTTAAAATGTGACTTTGCAACTGTATGTAGATAATTTTTCCTTTCTTGAGGATTCCCTGTTGCCTACTGGAACTATTGCAGACCAGAGGAGAGAAAAAGAAAATGTGAAGCAAAAAATCAAGGTGTCTGAAGCTAGGAGGAGCTTAGAACTGTCCTTATTCCTGAGTGTATACTCAATAAAGTGAGAAGAGATGCTTATAATAAAAAAATAAAAATCAGGACAAAAGGATTACTGCATATGTATTAATCACTACACTACAACTGAAAAATACCTTAAGGCACAAACTTCCAAGGCTGAATGTATTTATTGTACTGCAATTAAAAAAAAACAGAGGTGGACAAAAAGGTTTGTTTCCTTACAAGCAGAAAAAGAACTGTAAGACACAGGTACTCTTGCTTTCCCAGCCTGTTTGCCTGCAAGTTTCAGAAGAAGCACTGGGAGCATCTGGAAATCACACTACCCGTTAGTGAAGATGAAGAACTGACAATACTATGAGAAAGTGCTATGAAAATTCATTACTGTATCTTCATATTCAAGACATGCTAGCACAACTTTTGAAGTGAGGTACAAATATTGTCTTTAAAAAAATCAGTAAGACCAGAGCACATCATAAATCTTTAGAAAGAACAAGGAATTCAGAAAATAATAGCAATATTTAACCGTGGAAAAATCAAGTTTTATTTAAGTTAGTTTTGATGTGTCACATTCAAATAGATTCACTACCACCATCAGTGAGCAAAACTTAGAACCAAGACAGAATGTTGACAAAAGATAGATTTTTACCTTAAATGTTCATACTTCCATACACCTTCATCCTGGCCTTCGGGAGGTTCAAGGATCTTATCAATGTTGGAACAGTCTGCCCTTATGTTTTGTTGAATATACTGGCAGGGGGAGGGAAAAACAAAACTAGATCTTGTTGTAATTACAGTAAGACAGTATATTTAGGACATCACATCTTGGAGGGATTTTGTTCTTGCTTAAGAAATGATTGACAGACTAAAAGGTTCAAGAGTAGATGGGCAGGGTAAGGAAACTGGTATTAAAAATGCCAGATCTGAAAAATGCCTTTCTTCAATTAAAAAGGGTAAAAGAATGGGTAAATTCCAACATTCATCCCCAAACCAACAAAAAAAACCCTCAGAGAAACCCCCACCATTTTCTTAAATCTGATTTGTTTAAACCAGACATGGGAATTCCAGTTATTTCTGCAAACAAAATTAGCAATAATTTTTTAATACACATACATGCTTATGGAATTCACTGCTGTGCAGCAACATCCTAAGCAGATAAATAGCAAGCCCTGTTCCATTTTATATACCAGAACACAAAACATGGGAAACTGCTCTCATTAACAACATTTAATACAAGAAGGAATACCTGCTGGACAGCTAATGTACTATCCATTTCTTCAAAGGATTCATCAGGCCAGTTGTAGAAATCCTGTTTTAAAAAAAGAAAGTTTAAAGCAATGTAACAAAACCAGAAGGGGAGGAAGAAAAGCGCTCAGCCTACAATGAGCCTGAATATGCAGGAAAATAGATGTGGTTTATACAATTCCAGGAAGCTGCATCTGAACAGAAGCAGCACACACACAGTCCTGGCAGGAAGAGGGTGAGACAGGAGTTACACTCCCAACACTGCAATAGTAGCACACCTTGAAATGAGAAGCTCAGAATGACTCGGCATGTAAACATCACTGCTGCCCCACACCCTGCTCTAACACCCAGAGCCTGTATTTTTCACATTAAATACTGCACACAGCACCCATTTCAGATGTTAGACCAGGTAGGAATGGGGAAGAAAAGGTCTGTAGAGAGCAGCAGCATACACTGGTTATGAAACTAAAACTCCCAGTGGTGACACAGCAAGAAAAACATCTTCTCTTAACTGAGATCATGGAAGCTGTGCTGGCCTAACCTGGTACCACATTCCCTTGGTAAGGTCATTGTGCCTCAGTTAATTTACCTGGATGCTTATCAGCCTTGTGATGATAAACCTTCCTGAAGTTTCACCTCAGATCCAGCTGCACCTCAGTGTTCTGCAGCCATCCACATGTGCTGCACCTACTATCGTCCCAATCATAGGCATTTTCTTACTCTGCATTTTTCACATCTAAAATTTGGTGCTACTCCCTCATATCATGCAGAGATGCTGCACATCAGCTCGCTGTAGTCATCCCAGTAGGTGCAATGACTCAATGAAAATGGCCCAACTGCAAAGCTCAGCAATCTGTTCCTGAGAGATTAAGTCAGCTCTGGAAAAATATCTCAAGTAAATATCCAGTGTTGAAATACCATTAACTGATTGTACTTACGTATTGAATAGCTATACCAGTGTCATCCAAAATAAAACATTAAATACAGCCACACACACACCAAAAAATCACGTCTACAGAGAGAAATAATTGTCACTATGTACAAAAAACGCTTCAACCTACATGAACTTCATAATATTTGACAAAACCTAGGTCTATGTCCAGCTTACTGTTTTTCAGATACCCCAAATTTATCTAAGGCACACAAACATTCTGTCTCCTTCACAGATTAAACACGCATAGGATGACCTGATTTACAGGATTGTGTAATAATTTTACCTCTATGCTATGACAAAGAACAGGAGGAGACACGTGTCATACACTGCTCCTTTCTTACCATGAGCTCTCCTCACAAAAGCAGAGGGGAAAGTCTCACATAAAGGTCTGACAGATGACAGATCACCTCTCTGAAATAACCTAAAAAATGCACTTCCCGTGTTTCAGGTGTGCCTTTTCCAGCTGACCCTGAAACCCCAGAAACAAATGAATTCCATTTTGACTAAGAGAAGCGATGTGACACCAGTATTTCCTTGTGCGCAGTTACGTAAGGGAAGGATGACTTCCCTCTGCGATGGGCAGGCAGGTACGGTCGCTCTGACGGTGCCGAGCTCCTACCCGGAGTCATGTGCGGAGTCATGAGCTCGCTCCCGGAGCGTGCTCTCGGTATTTTCACAGCAGTAACAACAGCAATGCCTGACAGCACCGGGGAGCCGCCCCGGCCGCACCAACCTGCGGCCCGGGAGGAGCGCCCGCCCCGCGCTCACGCCCGGCTGTCACCGCTGTTCTCCGGCCCGGCTGAGGCCCCCGCGCTGCGGGACGCGGCCCCTCCCTCGGCCACCCGGGCCCGACGCGACCTCAGCTCCCGACCCGCAGCCTGGAATCCCCGGCGGCGCTCGGCGCTCCCTCCGCCGCGGGGCCGCTGCCGCAGCGGCCTCTCCCCCGAGCCCGTGGGGAAGGAGCCGCCGCTGTCCCCGGCCCGCTCCCCTGCGGCTACCGGGGCTCGCCCGCTGCCCCGCGCCCGG
>VZRV01008204.1:307091-328443 GCA_013398115.1 Falcunculus frontatus
CCCCCGCGCTGAGCACATGGAGCCGCGGGCGCTCCGCGGTGCCCTCGCCGTGTCCTGCCCCGCTCCTGGGGAAGGCTCGGCGGGAGGAGCTCGGAGCTGCTGGAGGCCGCGCAGGGAGGAGCTGCTGCCGCGCGGATTTCGGCGTGAGGTTCGGGGATACCCGGCCTCGGTGCTTGCAGTTGCTTGTGTATCTCGATTTCAGCCAGTTAAAAAATTAAAGATTCATCATGCTTGCTTTACTTCCTGAATCTGTTTCCCCCCTTTTCCCGTAGAAGTAGCTGTGCAAAGCCATAACGCTTTTCTTTTTCTCTGCGTTTGTTTTAATATTTTAGACATGCTCCGTTTACCTGCAGTACTCCGTCAGATAAGACCAGTGTCCAGAGCGCTCGCCCCTCATCTAACACGAGCCTATGCAAAAGATGTGAAGTTCGGAGCAGATGCGAGAGCTCTGATGCTACAAGGAGTAGATCTTTTAGCAGATGCTGTAGCTGTCACCATGGGGCCAAAGGTAATGGAAGATTTGGCCTTTATTTTAGCACAGACCTGGTTGAAAATACTGTAACAGAGAACAGTTGTTGGGTTTCTTTCGCTGAAGCGGCACGATTGTGTTTGCAGAACTGCAACCCAAAGGGGTAGGGGCACGGACAGGCTACTGCAAGCAGCAGTTTGTCACCAGAAGTGTGACAGTAGTGCATGTGCTTTTCATAGTAACAAAGTAAAATTACTTGGATCCCTGTGAAAGGTACAGTATATTTGTTTAAACGGTCTGAAGGTGAAGGAGATGTGCATAATGTGTTACCAGCTCAGTTGATAATCTGTAACAGTGTAGTAGATAATGTAACTCTGTGTGTCATGGGCTAGGTTAATTAGCATGTAGGTGGGTTGGTTTGGTTTTTTTAGGATGAATTTCTTTTGTTGTTGTTGTTTGTTAATATTTTTTACAAATTACAATTTTGTATCAGTTTGCCTTTTAGTATTAACAAGATTAAAAAAATCCAAGGTGTAATGTTGAATTTTCAGTTGGCTGGTAAATGATCCCAGCTTAAATGAAATTCCATGGTAGTGGCATTCATTTGTGTTACACTATATTCTGTTCTGTAAAGGACATCTGTGTCTCTTGGAAAACCAGCTGTGGTATTCTGCATAGTCATGCAACGTGCAGTAGGGCTTGAAATGAGATTCTTCTTTTTGAGGAAGAGACACTGATTGTCTTGGGACTCATATGAATATCTGTTCCTTGTAATAGCATGTGTGTGATAGTTCTTCTGAGAGCTGCTTGGTCTTTGTAAAATTAATTTATGTATTTCCTGCATGGTTTTAGTGATCTATCAGCTTTATTCAAAGGCAAAAATATCTTAAGCTCAGCAGATGAAGGTTAAGGAATAATGATGTCAGCAAGCTGTGGCTACTTCCATAAAGGAACAAAGTTTATGTGTAGTCAGTTAATTTAAATCTGTTTTTTTGGACCAGGCTACTTTGTGAATGCCTAAGCACAGTTCTAATGCGCTGGCTAAAGGGCAGTTGCTGATGCAACTTCATGCAACCTTAGGGGATTTTTGTTTGTTACACTGTTCTCCACGTATTTGTGAAAGTGGAGGGGTTGTACTGCAGTGCCTGATTCTGCTTCTGGCATTTTTGAGAAACATCGCTCTGGTGAGGAAATTTCCCTTTGGCATTGTTCTACATCTTAAGGAACCCGGTTTGTAGTCTCACACAATCTTTTGGTACTGCTCCAGCATGTTGAACAGAGCTAGTTTATGTGGGAGTTCAGTTTCTCAATATGCAGGACCATTCCAAACACCTGGGCAGTTACTGGTGGTGTTCCCTTCTTCAGGAACACAGGTGGGTGTTTTTGCTGAGAGCAAGTCCTTTCATGTGATTGGATATAGGTAGATTTTGTTGTGCTCTTCTTCTCAGAGCTGCAATCCAAACATGTAGAATAAGACCATATTGAAACATAAGATAAAATTAAGCAAACTAGGAGACACTATGCAAAGAGCATACTGGTAGCATGCTCCTCCAGAGAGGAGTTTTCTTATTCTTGAATCACTTTTATATTTAGAAGTACAGGTCAGGTAAGATAGTAGTAAGCAGCAGGGAATGCATGATTTTGGCATAACTGTTCCATGGCACAGAGGTAAATTTCCGTAAGCTCTTTCCCAGGTTCAGCCTGAGTAACTGAAGCATAACTTTTCTTTGGAGCTCCTGGGGTGGTTGTGCTTCGGGAGCAGCGTGGCCTCGTGCCTGGCAGGCAGCCAGAGCTGGTTCAGTCATTGAGGCAGATGTGTGTGGGCTCTGAGCAGGGGAGGGGCACAGGGCACCCCAGCCCTGGGTGCTGCATGGCAATCCTTGCCTGGCACGTGATCCACACCCTGGGCTGGGAGAGCTCTGGCAGGAGCCAGCGGGGTCAGCTCCAGGCAGGACCTGGCAGATCCAGGTGAGGGGCCTTGTGCAGGGCTGGCTGGGACAGACTGTGCTGAGGTGTGGCAGCTGCTCTCCCTTCCCTCTTCCAGCAGCTCCAGCTGTCGGCATGGTGGAGGAATTTCAGGGCAGCAGTAGACCAGAGGTGGTTCCTTGCATTTCTGCTGCCTTTGGCTCAAACTGGAACGTGATTGTTTGGGGCAGCTTTTCAGGCTGTTGAGTTCATCTGTGGACATCAATCTTCTTGTGCAGTGCATTTGCCTTGTGTTCTCTGTATGGTTCACAGTTTCCCATGTTAGCTGTGTCTAGAATAGTCCAGCTTTTCAGTTGGATCCAAGTGTGAACTAAGATGAGAAAAGCTTAGTAACTTGCAGTTTTTGAGAAATTATTATAACACACTAACCCAAATTTGAGGCATTTTCAGTTCTCTTTGCTAATTACTAATGAGTTTTGCAAGTCTGTTTTTATTTTCTTCCAGCACATGTAACAAATTGAGATTTGTATTACTTTTTTTCAATCACAAAGAATTTTTATTGTGATCTGATGAAAATTTTTAAATTTAGTTCTTTGTGTTGCTATATTTTAATTTTGGGGTAAAATATTAGCATTAGAGGGAATCTGTGCAATTTTCTCTCTAAGGCCAGTCTTACTTAGTTGCAGACTGTGGTATTAAGCATTATGGCTGAGGAATGAAGCCTCATTCTGTGAAAGCATAAAGCCTTAGAGCCATTTTTCCAGTTCTGGAGAACAGCAATAACATGTGTGCTTGAGAAGTGCCAGCTGAAAGCCCTGTGTAAGGTGTTCAGCTGTGGCTGTTCAAAAGGATCTTCATTTTTAGTTAAGCTCGTAAGAGTAACATGCTGTGGGTTGGCTTTGATTTAAAATTTGTTTTTTGTCCCCCCAGGGAAGGACAGTTATTATTGAACAAAGCTGGGGAAGTCCCAAAGTGACAAAAGATGGTGTGACAGTAGCAAAGGCAATTGACTTGAAAGACAAATACAAAAACATTGGAGCCAAGTTAGTTCAAGACGTTGCCAACAATACCAATGAAGAAGCAGGAGATGGTACCACCACTGCAACAGTCCTTGCACGAGCTATTGCCAAGGAAGGCTTTGAGAAGATCAGCAAAGGAGCTAATCCAGTAGAAATCAGGAGGGGTAACTTTTTTCTGTTGTTTTTAATATTTGATTGCTGCCTTTTATTTTTCGTATCCTAAATTTGACTTGTTTTCTATATGAAGAGCCATCATAAAGGTTTACACGAAGTGATGTTTAGAGAACACAGTTGTTTTTCTTACATTGTGGGCTCTGAACAATCATTAATTTTTCCAATCACTTTAGTATTTTACATGCAGTTAATTTATTTAATTTGTTGTAAGTGAATTAGCTCTAAAGCCATTTCTGCATTTAATTAATATAATAGCCATGTAAGCGAATCTGACAAACTTCAGTCATAACAGTATCTCACACCAATTTCACAAAACTTATTGCTACATATACAAATGACAGTGTGGAGCAAGAACTGTTTGGTTTTGACCATGCAAACAATGCATTTTTGCACTGTGGACTTTTATTTGAAAGGAAACCTTTTTGTTATGGTGAGTGGGTGCTTGGTTTGTGTTTTCTGTGCTCTGTACCTTGTTTTGTTCACTCACAAGTGCTCTGCTCATCTGTAGGGGTGATGCTGGCAGTGGATGCCATCATAGCTGAACTGAAGAAGCTGTCGAAACCTGTTACAACTCCAGAAGAAATTGCACAGGTGAAAAAAAAAATCAAAACCAAACACAGTAAAATGTAAACCGAGTTTAGGCAGCTGTTATTCAGAAAAATTTTGGTGAGGTCAGGTTTAATGGAGTAAGGTTGTGTGCATCTGATGCTAGGTATTTTTCTTGATACACCAGAAATATTTTGTCTACAACTGCACTGCTAGAAGTTAGTTCAGAAGTGGGCAGATATTTTCATCTTTCAAGTTTCATTCCAAAGTGTGCTCTTAAAACATAAATTTGTGTACTTGGGAAGAATTGATGGGAGCAAAGCTCTGTTGTGGATGGAGGTGATGGCAGAGTACTGAGGGTTTGGAGGATCTGCCATGGGAACTTCAGGTGTGTTGGTCTTCTTGGGTTATTTGTCCCTATGCCTGGAGATGGCCTGGGTGTGAGCCTGGTGCAGGGAATTTGGCCCTGTGCTGCAGCTGCCCAAGAGCCTGAGCCCTTCTAACAGAGTTCCTGGCTCCTGCTGTGAGTATGCTGCAGTCAGCTGCCCTGCTTTGTCAGAAATGTGACAATTGCAAATGGTTATTCTCATTTCTTTATCGTGAGGAAACACCTTGTGTTGGGAAATGAGATTAAATGTCTTACTCTTTCAGGTTGCCACGATATCAGCAAATGGAGATCAGGAAATTGGCAATATAATCTCTGATGCAATGAAAAAAGTTGGACGAAAGGGTGTGATCACTGTCAAGGTAAGAACTGGCCAACATTCAGAGTGCCAAGTGACTGTCTCTTCTCTTAGGGCTGGCTTTTGGCTCATGTGATGCTGCTGCAGCTCACATTCCATAATTCCCACCATAATTCCTCCCTGCTTTTTTTAGATCAGAGTTTGATCACTGTTCCTCTTACATTCCTTCTGTTTTGAAAAGAAGCACATGAAACTGATGTTGGATCCAGAGCCTTTCAATTTGTTGTGCTAATATGCTACAACTGTACTTGTGCTTTTGGTAGCAAATAGGAGAGATTTTAATGCAGACTTTCTTGCATCTAAACAGGATGGAAAAACTCTAAACGATGAATTGGAAATCATTGAGGGTATGAAATTTGACAGAGGCTACATCTCTCCATATTTTATTAATACAACTAAAGGTGAGTTAACAATAAGCCGTGTCAAACACCTCCCAGGGGCTTTTGTCAGTTAGAAACAATGGCACCTGTTAAAGGCTTTACAGTCCCTTATGCTGCCTATACGACAGCAAATAGAGCAGGGGGGTCCTTCCCCGTCAGGAAACTTGAACTTGGTAAAAGCTTGGAGTTTTAGGGGTTCTTTTTCTTTCTCTGCTAAGTGTGGACAGTGTTCATGTGAACATCAGGCTGGCCTTGCAACACAGCAGAACAATGTAAAATTGAGAGTGAAGTCTTGGAGAAAACAAGTTGTCTTTTTTTTTTTAATGCAGTTGAAAAGTGCAACCATTGCTCCAAAGCAGCTGCTTAGGTTAAAAGAATGCTTGATATGTTTGTGTAATGGAATTGTTCAGATAATGCATGTTGTTTCTGCAGGGCAGAAATGTGAATTCCAGGACGCTTATGTTTTAATCAGTGAAAAGAAAATTTCTAGTGTACAGTCCATAGTTCCAGCTCTTGAAATTGCCAATGCCAACCGCAAACCTTTGGTCATCATTGCTGAAGATGTTGATGGAGAAGCCCTCAGCACTCTAGTCTTGAACAGGTGAGGCTTAAAATCCATTCTTTTCTACAAATACTGCTTTTTTTATTTCCATCCTTTTAAAGGAACACACACAAAAGCACATGTTTGGTTTTTCTGCAGTGTAAGGCTGTTTGTTCTCTTCCCTGTGCCAGAGAAACAACAGCTTTTAACATCACCATACTTTGTATCAACTCAGACAGATCCTCAGTTGTGTCCTAACTACCTTTTTGAGCAAAACCACCTCAGTTCGTGATGGTCTCTTTGTTTACTTGACTGTTAGAGCTGTACTGAAATACTTTGGCTTAGTAATTAGACTCATTCTCTGCATTTTTCTCTTTAGACTGAAGGTTGGTCTTCAGGTTGTTGCTGTAAAAGCACCAGGTTTTGGTGACAACAGGAAAAACCAACTTAAGGACATGGCGATTGCTACTGGTGGTGCTGTAAGTTATGATGTTTCAAGTGGCTTTTTGCTCCAAGGAATGTTAATGCTTATTAAGGAGGAAAATAATGTGCATTTTTAGGTCCTTGGCTTGTATTTGCTGGGTTGCAGGCTGTGTTCTGTTCTTTCAAAAATGTAACAGTAACTGATGTTTGAATCCTCCTGTTCTTTTAAAATGCAGACATTGATAATTGCTGTGTAATACAATCCTGGCCAGCCATGAGTGATATGTCCTTGTAACTGACTGGAGTCCCACGTGATTTCCTTGCAGGATTTAGGTTGTTAAGGGGAAGGAGGAACTCCCAGGCAATTTCTTAGAAATAGCAAAGCTTTCTTGCTGCCTTGTAAAACTGATTGTTTCATAATTGCATGGACTCAGATGTGGCAAATACAATTATTTAAAATGTTTGGAATGGACTGAATAATCAGTGCATCAACTATATGCAAAGTTTAGTACAAAGAAAATCAATGTCCCTTTACGCTGCCCTTTTTTTAATACGCGCTTCAAAATCATAGCATGATATTGAGACCCAGAGGAGGCTGTTGAAATAAAACTTCATATTTAATTTAATGGCAGCACAAAGTAACAAACCAGCCAGGTGTTCTAAAGTCAGTGAAATGTAACCTCTCAAAATACAGGGAGATGACCATTATAGGACCCAAGAAAACACCATGAAACTGTGTCAGGGGAGGTTTAGGTTGGATATCAGGAACAGGTTCTTCACCCAAAGGGTGGAACTGCAGTAAGGTGGTTATTTTGCACCATTAGCCTGCTGTATGTGTTTGTATGCCTGTAGATAAAAAACCTGATGTATGGGGAACCTGTGAATTCCAACTTTTCACATAATTTCTTTCAGGTGTTCGGAGAAGAGGGTTTGAACCTAAATGTGGAAGATATTCAGCCTCATGACTTCGGTAAAGTTGGAGAGGTCATTGTGACAAAAGATGACACCATGCTCCTTAAGGGGAAGGGTGAAAAGGCTCAGATTGAAAAACGCATTCAAGAAATAATCGAACAGCTAGAGGTTACCACCAGTGAATATGAAAAAGAGAAACTGAATGAGCGATTGGCCAAACTCTCTGATGGAGTAGCAGTATTGAAGGTATTAAGAACTTGATGAACTAAAGCTGGGCTTAGGCTTCTTGAGTGCTGAGGTACAGAAGAAGACTGCCAGTATGGGAGAGGGTGGGTTGGCTTTCTGGCACTTCTTAGTCATTGGCTATTTAATTTGGTGGCAGCAGTGCTGTCCCAGCTGGGCTCCTTGTGCAGACCTTGACGTGTGGCTTGCTGCTGGCAGGTGGGGGGCACGAGTGATGTTGAAGTGAACGAGAAGAAGGACAGGGTGACCGACGCCCTGAACGCCACCCGTGCGGCCGTGGAGGAAGGCATCGTCCCTGGTGGTGGCTGTGCACTGCTGCGCTGCATCCCAGCCTTAGATGCCTTAACTCCAGCCAACGAGGATCAGAAAATTGGTAAGCAAATGATGTGAAGATGTGTGTGGAAGTGATACAAGCAGGCTTTCTCCTGTCCTGAGCCTTTATCAGATGACCTGCAGGTGGCTTTCAGTGAGTTTTTAGTTACTTGATCTCAGGAACCTCACATTTCTTTGGTGTAGTGGTCTCTGCTTTTGAGTGGGAGGGAGCTTTTTCACTGTATCACTGACTGGACTGTGAAAGGCCCGGCAGCAAAAAAGCAGCAGTATCCTAGCAGAGAGTGGCAAATGCTTAGAGTTGGGAGCTGGCTGTTGAAGTTGTTGCAGACAGACAAAATCTGATATTCCTCAAGAGACTGTGGCAAATAAAATGGAAAAAGGTTCTGTATCATGGTGCACACCATGGTAAATACAAAGAGTAATAATATTCCTTACTACTTTTTGTAGAAGTAAAACTAAAATGTGCATGAATATCCTGCAGAGATTTCATTTGTTGGCAAATGTCAAGTAGCAGAGAACCTTTCCTCCTGGAACTGATAAAAATAGCTTATGTTCTTGCTTGGAGGGTTTTCTCTTTGTATTGATCTCCAGCGCAAGAGCATCCCTTGGCAGTGGGAGCAGTGTATACACACGGAGCTCCAACCATCCTGTTTCTTGCAGGCATTGAAATAATCAAGAGAACACTGAGAATCCCAGCAATGACTATTGCAAAGAATGCTGGTGTCGAAGGATCATTGATAGTTGAAAAAATCCTGCAGAGCCCATCAGAAGTTGGCTATGATGCAATGCTTGGAGACTTTGTAAATATGGTAGAAAAAGGAATCATAGACCCAACAAAGGTAACCTAAAAGTCTTAATTCTCAGCTTTGCTTCCTCCTACCTCCTGCGATGGTCATCAGGTTTTAAGTTGTTTCTTGCCTATTTTTAGGTTGTGAGAACTGCTCTGATGGATGCCGCAGGTGTTGCGTCTCTCCTATCAACAGCAGAAGCAGTGGTGACTGAAGTTCCTAAAGAAGAAAAGGAGCCGGCAATGGGAGGAATGGGTGGGATGGGTGGAGGAATGGGAGGTGGCATGTTCTAATTCCTGGGATAGGGATGCATCATGAGCTGTGCTGTTGTGAAGACTGACAGTTCTGACTTCAAAAACTTGAGCTATCAGTGTGAGAGGATGGATAGTGACTGAAGTGAGGCTGGTGTTGAAAAGAATCACTGTAACCATCAGTTACCGGATTTCATTTAACACACGTGTAATTGTTTACAGTCATTGTCCATGCCTACAGATAATTTATTTTGTATTTTTTGAATAAAGACATTTGTACATTCCTGATAACTGGGTGCAAGATCCATCTACCAAGGTCCTGATTTGAACTTAATTAAGGCACTTGATATTCTATTTCAGAATTTCTTGGTGCTTGCCAGTACTAGGAAGAACTTGGAAGCCACTGTGCGTGAGACTAGACAATTGTGTACAAAGTAGGCAAATAGAGTTATGTGACCTTTATGTAATAAACTGCTCAAAAGTTACGAAATGTATCACCTTCTTCATCTGCACACGAAGCCATAGTTAGGGGAGAGCCTGGACAGCTTGCTGCTGCTTCTAAGATTTAGTAGAAATTGACACTTATGCTTGAAAAAATGACAGGGCATTTCACTCTGAGAAACATTGTCTAGAATGTTTCTCAGAAATGCAAGTGCTTTAATTTTGGTAAGAAATATTTAAGCTGAACTGCACTACAGTTCTTTGAAATATTAAACAATGCTCTGAAAACAAGGCACGTGCACTGACTTTATTTTGCTCTATCTGGTTGTTTCACGTGCTGGAACAGGCCCAGTGTGTACCTTTCACAGTCCCGGGGGAAGGGAAGTGCCTTGAGGGTATCAAACAGGCAAGTCTTTGCTAAGAAAGGGTTCTGGGGTTTTTAAATAGTTCCTTTGCTCAGGTGTGTAGTATGTGGTTACCTCCTCACCTTGAGCCTTCCATTCTTTCCTTGCTCCTTTTTTGATAAGGGGTGCAGGATTTAGTTATTTTGTACTAGAAATGTTGCTTTGCCCCTTCCTGTGTTTGGCCTGACACAACCAATAACATTGTGTAGTCTTTTCTGCTTTCCTGCCTGCAGAATAATGGTGTTCCCAAACTTGTGTATGTTTATCTCTGATTGCCTCAACAATCAAAACTGCTTTACAACTTCTCAGTTCTGTACAAATGACCTTAATCCAGCTGTTGCTTTCCCCAGCTTCCTGCCCTTAATAACTATCCTTCCACAGATGGGATGTGTGACATTCTTATTTTAAGTAAAACTGTTTGAAACTGTTTCAGGGCTGTCTTTATTCTGAAACATACCTTTCTATAGTAATATGCTGTTCTGTAGTAACCATATAGATTACATGCACTGCAAAGAAAGGACCAGCTTCAGCACCGAGTCTGAAGCTTCACCCAATTTCAGTAAGGAAATTTGTTAATGCAAGGCAGCATAAAGTAAGGATTTAGAATGTGCTCAAACCTATTCACTTGGTTTCCTCAGACTGGGAAGAGAGTTTCAGGAACAGAAGTACTGAACATGTATTTAATCAAGATGGCATTATCACAGTGGTAGTATGGTATTGAAAAGCCTCAACTGAGGTTCAGTGCTCTCGTGTGATTTATAATGACAGCTGGCCTTGGCTGTGCTTGTCTGCAGGAATTACAGGGCCTCTTGTTCCCTGCTTCCAGGGAGGACAGCACTGGTACCTGGTTCTCAAAGAGGCAACACTTGTTTTAAAGTGTACTATTTGCATTAGATGAGATGGAAGTAACTAAAGTGTAATGTGTAACATGGAAGGAGTGGCAAGGGGCAAGTTCAGTCTGCCAAATGTCCTACAAATTCCAGACAGGTCCACTGGGAACCACTGGCTATGGCTGAGACTGCTGCAGTCAAATCACAATACTCCTTCTGCACACCCTTTGTGTTCAATCCCTGAAAATGGGGGGAGTTCTAGAGCAGTTGCTGGTCACTCCAGGAGCAGCTGGAGACTCCTGACTTACCTCTGCTGTTCATTTGGATTAAAAGCACCACTACTCCATGATTGCCAAACTGTGCCATTCTCTGGGAAGCCAGTGTGTCAGTTGGCCTCCGCTTGGCCAGAGCTGGCTGAGTTGATGCTGTGAAGTTACATTCCCACATAGTTGAGTTAATGTGTTACAGTGCTGAAAAACCCCATGAGCTTGGCTAAGGCAGAGCTTGGGCCGTGATTGCAGGAGCCGTTTGGCCTTAAACGGCAGCCTGAGATAGCCTGGGTTACAGAAGCTGCCAGGTGTCTGTTACTGATAAGGCTTTAAGCTGCACTTGGTTGCAGCTTTGGAACATTCTATATACGTCTGGCTGAGCAGGTGTGTTTGGTACAGCATAAGATCACACCCACAGCTCAGATAAGAAATAGATGCCCCAAAGGAGGAGCACGGCACTTTGTACAAATGAAGTGTACAAACAAGTTTATAGCTGAGGTTGTTACAGTTTCCCTTTACGTCTGATGAACTTCGTGCAGCATCAGCTCCCGAGGGATGCTGGTTTCTGGGCCGTGGAGTTTGGATGCTCTTCTTTCAAAGGCAGCAACCATCTGCTTTACAACTTCATCAAAAAATAGTGTAGCAAGTTTTGAGTGTAGAAGTGAACGAAATTCAAAAGAAATCTGTTTAAGAAAATAAAAGATAATTATTTTTCCTATATATGCTGTTGTAAAATGCTGTTACAAATAGACAACTATATTAAAGAATCTCCAGTGAAGGCTGCAGGTAGGTTGTAGGAGGACAGTTAAAACTGAAGAATTGGTGAATGTGGCTGAGAAGAAAACCCATATTCCTTGGTCTAAGGACTGTACACCTGGGCTTTTCCGTTAAAAGAATCTTTTCATTCAGTTCTCTGAAGTAGTCATTTACATTTACCTAAACTGTCTTTTATTTAATAAATGATGCATGACAGAACAGGTTTGGGATAATGAAAAACTACTGACAAACACTAACTGTTATTTTGTGCACAGAATTCACTTGGGGGACAAAAGTTGTCTGAAGAAAATCCTGCATGGTAAGACAGCAGACTAACAGGTAAGCTGGAGCATGCCCAAGAAACTTAAAAGCAGCTTGAAATAGTTACCTATTAAATGCCAATATTTTAAATCAGTCTTTCCTTATTGCTGGCGGTAGTTCTGGTAGGTTCAAACAAGCAGTTTAATGACTAAAACTACAGATTTGGTTTGTGTGTCAGATCTCCTACTGAACAGCTCCCTCTCCTGACCTGACATGGGCAGTCAATGAAATGGACTTGGTATTTAAGTAATTTTTGTCATTCCTGAGAAATCAGCAGATTTAATGCCACAAGGAGCAAATACAGCTTCTCCCCAATTCCTTATGAGCAATACATGTTAACTGCAAAGCAGTAGTACAGAAGTAATTAAACAGCTTGGCCCGTAAGCAAGTGTAGCTTCATTTACATTTGCTTGACCTCAAGCATCAGTAAAATTAACGTGCCTCTTGCAAGTCTGAGAGCTGTCATTTAGGGCATGCAGGGTTCTGCAGAGCCAGGGTAATGAGTCTGGCATCCTGTTCAGCAGTTATGTAAATCTCGAGGTGTGGTATACATTAAGGAAGTTTGCAGGTGGTAAAAATGGTGGTGTGCTTCAGTCAATGAACTAAACAATTTCAGAGCTGAAACCAAACTAGGAAAGTTCCCTGCTGTATGTGGATGTCTCCTGGAATCAGGCTGGCACATACAGCAGCTGTGGGAACCAGCAGAGCCCAAAACTCAAATAACATTTTCTAAAGCAAACAAGCATTCTTGGAATCAAAGTTTTCTCTTGAATATCTGTAATTGCAGGGCCTGTTTTGAGGAGTTTGTTGTGAAATGCTTATCATCCTTGCCTGCATGTGCCTGCCAGCAGGGCAGTAACTGCACTGGCTTCTGCTGCCTCACAACAGGGTAAGCAGTAAGATGTGTTGATAGTGTTCCCCTGAGAAAATGAAAATGTCCTTATCCAGTTCAGTTTTGATTCCCTTTAACTGAAGTTCTTGACCTGAAATGTCAAAATGTGGCTTTGGTTGGGGGAGGTGTGATGTTGTTTTCTCACAGAGCCTGTACTTAGATTATAGGGTTTAAATAGTTCCTTAATTCAAGTTTTTAAACTGATTTATGGCTTGGGGTAAAAGATAGCTTATATATTAGGAGAAAGACCTGACACTTATTTGCCTAAAGAAATACAAATAACACGAGCAAGTAACATGCAAACCATTTAAAAATGGTTCTTTGAGTGCCTGTAGATTAATTTTTACTGTTGAAGTGTATGAAGTGCAAACAGCAATAAGCTGAAAGTTAATAACCCAAGGAGGCTAATTTGCTAGTTTAAAAATATTCCAAAAGCTTTCTTCTATTTGCTGAAGATAATTTTCAAAGCTGAGTATTCCAGTAGATGGCAGCAGGATTAGCCCATCTCTGTACTTTTGCACCCTGTTACAACCCCCAGCTCAATGCAACACCTACACTTTGTTATAAAATGCAAGAAAAAATGTGATGGCAGACAAAACAGACAACGTGGAAAAGCAGTAACTCGAATGGAGAACAACTTGTCTGGGAGTGAGATCAGGCTAAATGAGGTACTGGATTTAAAGAGCAATAGTTTTGGGCTGCAATGGTATCCCATCATGGGTTAGAGAGACAGCAAAAATCTATTATACTTCTATTAAAGAAGGAAGGAGTAAGGCTAGAAATACATTAAAGAATAAAATTGGAAGACAGGAAATTAAACTGACCAAACTGCAGCCCAAACAGGACAGATGGCAGAACATCAACATAAAGAACATTTAGGTTGTAGAGTAATTAAAGGAAATAGCAAAGCATATTTACCATTTCTCTTGTATTTGACTGTCTGAAAACTTCAGTGTGTTTAGAACTGTAGGGTGAGAGGTGCCTGTCCTTGCCTATTTCATGATACCTGGACACCTCACAGAAGGCTGCTGTCTCTAAAGGACACTGAAGTGGTTTCCAGCAGTAAAGTTTGCAAAATATTTTTTGGACAGAATTGACTAAAGCTAACTTGTTTTCTGTGTATATGTGTTTAAAGAAATAGTACAGGCATTTTAAAAATTCCTCTCAGTTGAAGATAAGTGTTTCTATGTGCTGCTCCTAGCATGTGGTAGTTTTAATTACCATACTTACTGAAAAATCCAATGTACACGTCCTTGGATAACCAGGGATACCTGGGCTCAAACGCCACACTGTTTCCAGGTGATTAAAGAGTTTTCCATCTGTGCATGATGCCTAAAATGAAGTTTAAAAAATCAAGCTACAATTAGGCTTTTACGAATGTGACAAACAAGGATTACTGAAGCTTGTGTTTGCATTTTGTTAAATAGTGATGGTCATGGCATAGTTAAAACTGTTCTTAGAGCACAGGCAGCATGAGATCCTATATGCACAGTGTCAATTATGGCAAAATAACTGAAGTCCTTTCAAGGGAGAAGAAAAATTTGTGTGTTGAGTGTCATAAAACAGATCTGTGGTATGATGCATAGAACATCCAAATACATAACCTCAACTGGCTTGGAATTTGTAGAGAAATTTTCTGTAACTTTTTTTTTTTACAAGTTCTTGTTGTTACCCCAAGCAGCTCTGCTCCAACAGACTGCCCTCAGGGCAGGGTGTTGCTTGGGTTGGAAAGCTGTGGTAAGGTGACTCATCTCAAAGACTAATCACCAGCACAAAAACACCTACCTTTTTCTTTTCAGGAATGAGATAATGCATGGCCTCGCTACTTCTACATCATAAAGGGAAGGAGCAGAGGGCAGATGAGGCACAAAGAGCTGGGTCTGCTCTTTCCTGCTGCTGTCAAAATGGCAGGAAAAATAGGAAAACGGCCACTGTGTCCCCCTTCCTCCCAGTCTTAGAAGTAGCAAACTCACTCCATGCTTTACCCCTCAGCAAAAACTGCTGTTACCAGTCTGATTTTTCCATTGTTTAAGCCCCAGACAAAGGAAAAACCTTAAGCAAGAAACCCATTCCCATTTTGTGCCTGACCATCGTGCAAAGTGCCTTTGCCTGGAGTTACTTGAGAGGACAGTGAAATAGTCCAAGCACACAATCACTTCCCTAGAAATGTTCCTGCAGTTCTGTGGGCATAACGTAAACCTCTAGGAAAAGTAACTGCAGCAGAGAAAAGGCTAATGAGTCTTGGGGGAGGAAATCTGAAGAAATGGTTTTCCTCACCACTTTTGTGGAGCTTTTTTCTGAGACAAGAATGCTTCTTTTGAGTGAATTGAGAGGGAAAAAGAGTTGGTAAGCCAATCTGATAGCTATGTGAAAGAAAAAAGCCTGTCTTGTCAGGGAACAGTAGAAAAGGAAAGCTCTCAGCATGTAAAGAACAGATTTTCCATTACAGCTGCTCAACTTTTCTTAATAAAGGGAGAAAAATCTTTTTTCTTTCCAGAATCAATAAGGATATTGAATAAAGGCACTTTGCATATTCCTTTTCCAATTTACATCTCCCCTGTACTTCAGGAACTCATTTTCTGTTAAGTGTCTCATATTAGGAAGCCTAGAAAAGAATAGTGAAATAGGATTTTCAAACAATTATCTTGAACAGCAATCAACTGCTGTAATTTCCCGTAATTACTCCAAACCAATCAGGATCTGCCAAGGGAGAGGCAGTTTTGCTATAAGGAATCTGTTCTGAGCCATTCTTTACTAAAACAGATTTGAACATATAAGGCAAACAAATAATTAGAAGATCCAGGCATCATTTAAAATGTCTTCCTTGACACTTTCCTACTTTTCTCTTAATTACTGCTCTTGAAAAGCTGAAAGAAGAAATTCAACTACTTTTCTTCTGAACAAATTAATTGTAAAAAAATTGACTTTAAATCCACACTTCTGCCTTCTCATCAATATACTGAATAACAATCTCTTCAGCACATCCTACACTTGAACTTTAAGGCTTTTCATATTAACTACTTAAAATTGTGAGAAGAAAAGTAATGACAGATAGCAACTTTGTTAAGGCATCAGAGGCTAGAGTTGTCAGATAACTTTTAACTGAGTACTAATTTTGCATTTAGAGAGGCTTGGACAAAATTATTAAAAAGAAAAAAACAAGCAAAAATGTTACATCTTCATTTAATGGCTGCCAGCTTCTCAAGAAAAGGCAAATTAAAAAGTGGTTCCCTCTCCTACCTCATGTAGCAGGTTATGTTTTAAAAGCACATTCAAATTCTCCCCAGTTTATCTGAAGTCTTTTAAAAAAAGCAACACAAGTTTTGAGCTACACAAAAAGTTTCCAGCGTCAATTCTGTTTTGAAGCAAGATGTTCCTGGAATATTCAAATTTCAACAAACAAAAGTTAAGGAAAAATATTGTTAGGAACAAAAAAAAAAATGCAGTTACCTTAACTAAATGTGGTCTCACTAGGGTTACAATTGATGTGTATCTCTCTACTACAGGAGGGAATCCAATTTCTAGCTGTGCTTTGCAGTACCCAGAGCGCTTCGAGAGTATGTCTGACTTTTTACACCAAGGAACAAAGAGTTTGTAATTCTCCACAACAGCAACAACTTCATACATTTCCTGCATGGAATACCTGGAAACAGACACACGAGCATTACAGTTACAAGGTATTTTAACTTCAAATTCAGTATTAAAAAGTTTCAAAGATGGTGTACATGGTGTAGGCAGTTGGAAGGTGGACATAGTCACTGCCACTGATTTTGGAAGTTGAAAATGCAGCTTTGCTAATTAAGAGGAAAGAAAATTAATACGCTGGTAATTGCTTTTGCATAAAGAAGCAAAATATCCCATATCATCCAGAAGTAACATTAGTGAATAATGAACCTAGTGCCTGCTACTTTCAGCTATATCAGGTAAATGCGCATATGTTTCAAATGGAAAGATTTTTTCTAGCACAGCTGTGTCTTCATTTAGGCAGATCTTGGACATTCCACAAAAAAAATTCCCCATTTCATGGCTCCCAAGACAAGGTGTACCAAAACTCAAGTACTGTATTTCATAAGGTTTAAACAGAGGAGCGCTACCTTCCTTATTTTAGCCCAAGTGAAAAAACTTAATTAAAAAGCAGATGCAATGGAAAAACCTTCCAGCATCACAGAATGGCTGAGGTTGGAAGGGACCTCTGGCCCTCATCTTGTCCAACACCCCTGCTCAAGCAGGATATTGAAATCAGATGAAGCAATATTAAGGCAACATTTTATTTGATTCTGCTGTAACGTGGCAAAGTGTTACATAGCTATGGGTTTTAATTTTTCATTCTGACTCTGAAACAGATGGGATTAAGCATGTGCCTAATTTCCTTTAAAATGAAGCATATGTTCAACAGTATTCAGTAGTGAGGGCTATTGGACAAAGGCCCTTTTTAAGTGACTAGGCAAGATCTGTTGCAGTTCAAGAACTACAACAAAAAGGAATGTTAAGTACAGTCAAAAAATATGCTAATAAACAGTTAATACTGTTGTGAACCAGAGACCAGGAGCAGATCCCAGTATCATTAAATGATAGTGGGATTTTCCCACTAGCTCTAAGGCAAACGAGTTTTCAAAATCTTTTTCTATGTCTAAGTTTCTTCATCACACAACTCATTATACTCCTTCCTTAAAAGAAAGAAGAAAATCTTGAGAAGTGTAACATAATGTAAGTGCAAACATTGGCTTGTATTTGGGAGAGAATGGAACAGTTTTAACACCTCTTGGTTTATTCACTTTTTACTGGATGAAATTATTAGTGTATTACTCCATTTCAAGGTTGGTTTTGTTTTATTATGGAATAGAACAGTTATTTCTAATGTTTGTTGCTATGGGCCAAGGGCTTTTGGTTGGAACTCTTTTTATACTCAATTTCAGACTGGTAAACCTGATTTCTACAAACTCCTTTCTAAGCTCCAGTTGGGCAGAGTCACAGGGACATGTGCCTTCAGGGATACTCAGTCTTTTGAACTACTAGTGTTTTGGATTAATTACAGCAAATAGAAAATCAATAAGCATTTAAAGTCTCTTTCCACAGTTTTATACCAACCCTATAATTCTTCTTTCAGAATATTCTTTTCTTTTATTTATTAATGGTGCAGCAACATTGAAGAAATTTCTTGAAAAAGTGTGGCTCATTACAGGTACTTGCAAAGGAGAGGTTCTGGTCATCAGAATACCACAAGAAGCCAAGTGCCTGAAACAGGGAAAATGCTTTTAGATGTGTTTCTTATCAGCAAAATAAATAACAATGCATTCAGGTAAGACAAACAGTTTCTTGTATAACATTCCACAAAATGTCAGCCAGATGGAAAAACGAAGGCTTGTAACAGTATACAAATTATCAAAAACACAAGGGGCACCTTTTTTTTTCCCTTAAGAGAAACTAAAAATAGCCCCCAGTCATGACAAAAGTAACTGGCAGAGTGAAACATGAAGGGCTTCATTAAACACTGCCTTCATGGCAGCTTGAGTTCACCTCCAAGTCTCACATACACTTAGTTTGCAGAACAGGCTTTCTTAATAGCAACATCAAGGCATAGTTTGCAATACTTTTCCCTTTTGGAATACACAAAGCAGAGAAGGTTTTGCTTGGAGATAGAAAGCTGAACTTTACTGCCACCTTTCTCTTAAAAAGACAATTTCATTTGGAAAGTCCTTTCAGAAGGTGCTTTGTTTAGCCAGCTTTCAACATTTCCTTCAGCAAATATAAT
The DNA here is from genome assembly GCA_013398115.1 of Falcunculus frontatus. Taxonomy (NCBI): domain Eukaryota; kingdom Metazoa; phylum Chordata; class Aves; order Passeriformes; genus Falcunculus; species Falcunculus frontatus. Next base: position 325,505 of record VZRV01008204.1, read on the forward strand.
CAGAACCTTGGACACAGTGTTTTCGTAAGTAAAACTTAACAAATTACCTTTAAAAGTACTAGTAATTCTAAGATTGCACCTCAGTGTTCCTGTGAACATCTACACTAAAATCTAACAAGTATTCATTGTGTTTAACAGTTCTGCTAAATTACTGATTTTGCTCAGATCAAGTCAGTCAAGATGCAAAATGCTGCCTCAAAAGCTCTGAATTTTGGCACCAGGAAAGTAAAAATGCCACTATTTGCCTTCAGTGACTCTACAAACATAAGCTAAAGAGTAACCCAGGTCTTTTACTGATCTTCTTCTAATTGTACAATCAGGACTATACTTCTGGATTCATATGGTTAAAAATGGAGCCAACCTCTCCTACTTAGAACTCGGCTTCTTTGGGGTTTTTCGGTTGTTTTGTTGTTTTTTTAAACACAATGAACAGGTAGATGCCCTTTATTTTTTTTTCCTTTACCAAGCACCAAATCAGTCAGCAAATTAGTTACCAATTTTGAATTAAATTAAATTTAATTAAAATTAACAATATGTTCTTTAAAAATCAACATAATTTAGAATTCTAGAGAAATACAGTAGTTACCCATGACTGAACACATCAGCTTATATGGTCACTGTATTAGGAGACAGGTAAATAATAAACTGGTATTGAGTTTAGAGGAAAATAATCACCATTAGCAGCTGGTTAGACACAATCTGTAAAGACTTTTTAAAAATCAACTATGCAACTGGGATATGAAGCATGGTGACTGACAACACACTGTAATCATTGCAGTTGAAAAGAAACTAAGATGAGACAGAAGTATTGTGTCAAAATGAAGAAACGATAGGTCCACTTTAAAAGCCTTTAGACAGCTCTGCAAATATTTGTAACAGTATCTCAAGGGATGTGGACAAAGTCTGTTTTTTTCCAGACAGACTGTACAAGACTGTTAAGGAAAAGCTTTGACAGGAATGCTGGAGGGATGCCAGTAACATTGTAGCTACCTCAACCAGATTCACAGAAGGTGTTCAAATGTTTGGAGCAGACCTCATTCTGCACAGCTGATTTAAATTCCTTTATCTGGGTCTATGTACAGGACACAGTCCAAAGCAGTCACCAGGGTTTGTCTCTTGGTTTGCTTTTTACTGTAATGTTGTGCCAGTCTATTGTTTCATGCAGTTTTATCTAAACCTGTTTCAGCCAGAAGGCTGAAAAACAATCCCTACAAATAATCTCTCAGCTGCTGAAAGACAATGTCCTTTTCACAATTACAGTGCCATTCGAGGAAGACAAGGTTAAGAGGTTATAATGCTAACAAGTATGGTGAGACTCCCAATTTTATCTGAAGAACAGATGCTGTGAGAATGTGCTGGATCCCAGTTCAGGAAAGCAGATCTCTTTAAGAAATCCCTTGGTTTCCATGGACTGTCACACGTTTTTGTGAACCTGAGCTGGGCCACTGAAGAAAAGCCAAATCCATTCTAGAATTCAGACACACCTGCCACCTCTGTACTTATCCTCTGCCAGTGACAGAACCATCTCTGCTCACACTGCTCTTACTGGCATCACTCACTCCTGCCACTCACTGCTTTCTCCCTAGGTCCTTCAGGACTGATCACAGTACCAGCCAATTTCCATGACCTGAAAAGAAAGCATTTCTGGTGTATGACATGCACGTGCAAGTGATCCATATTCAGTGATATTTTTTTTCTTTTTAATAACGACACAATTTTCTAAGCCTGAAGATTACCATTTTTGAAAAAACGGCTCTCTTAACTCCTCAGTGTAAAGACTGAAATTAGTGCCAGGAGTATGTCAGGGCAATTGTATTTACTGTACCCCAACTGATACTTTCATCAGGTTAGTGATATCTGATTTTATGGTCTGTGAGTTGATCCCATTCAAATTCTTTGCCGACAGCTGTTCGTATCCCAAAAAAACGAGTGTACCGTCAAGTGTCCTCATTACCATTTCAGTCTGAATAAGCACACGAGACTAATTTACCACCTGAGCCCTTGAAGCCTGCTACTGAGCACAGTGAGGTTCTGCCGGGCTGGCAGCAGGTACAGAGTGCACTTGGGGACAACTGCAGGAGTGTAGCATCCCCAGCTCCAAGGCTACAAGTAACACAGCACTGGGTTTGATCCAGCTTGTGCTTGCTTAAAACCAGCTGCCAAGATCCTTGCAGCTTCCATTAGAAACATTTTTACACTTAGTTTGCAAGCAGGTACTTAATGGGTTTCGCTATGCCAAACACCCTTCCAGCAATTGATTTTGCCCTGGAGACTCTAATATAAACTACTCTTTAAAACAGCAATTTTGTTTACCAGGACTAAACGAATTTAATATTGCAAATAAAACCCTAAGATTATACCACAAAGGATATACAGTAAAAAATGTGGTCCGCTGTCACGTTATACCACTGCACAATTAACAGTTTTGTCAAATGACTGCATGAAATTTGACATAATGAACTAATCTCTATTCCACTTTTGACAGTTTTTATGAGGATGAGTTTGATAGAGAAACACAGCAACACTGCCATAACAGTGGTAACAGGTGAACCTTTTCTTTTATACTAAGAAATACATATACTAATCGCTCGCTCTCTCATCTGCTTGCTCTTTTTTTTTTTCAGTTCTAAGGTTAATTCTTCCCCAAAGCATATTGTTTTTCTCAAGCTGTTGCAGCCAGCCTTACAAATGCTCAGGTGAGAAGGAACGTGTTGCATTATCTGAAGGGAAAATATCCGGGCGCTTCCTCAGTTTTCAATTCTTTTGACAGATCACAACTCTACCACTGGCTTAGGCAAAGAAGAGGCGAGTTTCTAACCAGAAAACCGGCCCCTCTCTGTCACGCCCGCGGTCACCGCGCCTCGCCCCGCGTACCTGGCGGCGGCCCCTCCGGCCAGCGCCCTGCCGAGCGCGGCGCCGCTCCGCGCCATCCCGGCCGC
>VZRV01008204.1:328592-377457 GCA_013398115.1 Falcunculus frontatus
CGCTGGTGCTCGTCCCGCTTCTGTTCCGTGCCTGCTCAGGGTTACAGTCAGCAGCAGCTTCACCGTACGGCCACAGACCTGGCTGCAATCGCAGAGCGCCGTTTGACCACAGGCTGAAACAAAGAACTTATTACTTAACGCTTTCTCGTGAATCACCTTTCAAATACAGGCTCCCTCAAGGAAAGCGTGTTTTTCAATTACACTGCGATTGGAGACCTACTTTTAAAATATAACTCATCTCACCACACATTTCATATTTTGCGTAATACGTGTTACACATAAATTGTTAAAAGGTAAGACTGCAAAATCTATTTCCATTAAATAGTTTGGGTTGGCTTTTTTTTTTTTTTTTAAGTACCATATATAGCCTTGACTGGGAATCTTGAACTAAGACCAGTATTTTCACGTCCTGAATTTGAATTGTGTCTGGGCTGTATGCAGTAGAAAACCAGCCTGGATACATTGCCAGCAATGTCCCTTCAACTGCGTGAGGAGTCCATTCCCACCCATTTAAATGCAACTAGAATTTTACACTCAATGTAAATGAAGCAGTTTTAGTTAAAGCTGTTGAATGCTGATTGCATTAAGAAGTGAGAAGATTTCTGAACAAAAATAACAGTTCAATTATATAAGCCTACAACATCCTCTTCAGAAAATTGATCCTTTTTAATTATCCCAGGGTCCTTGCCATTAGCAAAACCACTCATTATTAAATAAGCACACCACCAATTTGGATGACAGAGACTAAATGGAGCAGCTTTTACTTTGCCACCTCAGAGCATGGTGTTTTTCAGATAAGCTGTCCTGCAGCATGTTTCTATTAACTTGATGAAAACCAGAAATAAGTAAAAACCCACGTTCTTCAGCACAGGTGAGAAACAAACTGCAAAGCCAAAAACACAAACAAAACCCCAATCCTATATTGTCCTCCACTCCTCTAACCCTTATTACTAACCTCATCTGTGTGTTTTGCAACATCCACGAGTGCTGCTGTTATTTGCTGGATTCTGTGCCTGGGAGCGTGTTCTCTGTCTGTCATTCTGCCTGGCTCTGTGGATTAGGAATTATCTCTTAGAGAGACTGACGTCTTTGAGTATTTAGAATAACTGAAGAGTCAGGTGTTGAGAAGTCCAAGGTGATGGATGTGTAAGGCACTTTGAGGGGGTTTTGCCTTTTTTTCTTTTTCTTGGTAGGCTCAGGATTAAAGTTCTTAAAGCTTGCTTGATACCTGTTGCTGGAAGACAGAGTTGCATTTACTAACTTTGACAGGAGTTGGCCCAAATTAATCTTTAACACCAGAGGGATGCAAGACATTTCTGATACACTAGAAAGAGATGTACTGTATGACCACATAGGGGTTTTTTTTCCTAAATGCTATTTTTCGTAACACTACCATCATTAGAAGGTTAGGTTTAAATTCTGATTATGAGGTTTATACTGTTAAAAACAATTAAGAATTTTAAGGACACCTCTCAGTGGGCAGAGTCAATCTTCAATGAGGAGCACATATGCCTGTGTGAAAAAAGGCTATTTTTTATTCAGCTCTATTCCTACAGATGACTGAAAAGAGCAGCTGGTTTAGTATGTTCCTTAGGCCGCCAGAGATATGCTGAGGAAAGCAAAAATATAGCCATTGTATTCCTGTTTATAAATGAGTTTTGGATAATACTTGCCTTTGAAAGACTCAAAATATCTCACAATTATACATGTAGGCTGGGAAAAATGATCTACGAGCATGGGTGATAATTAAGTTGCTAGTTACATGATCTGCAAATGAAGCAGCTACGAAATAAGGACAGATTTACTGTTTCGCACTCAATTGGATTAATCAGGATATAAAATCACATAAGTTTTCTTATATTTCATACAGCATCACTGAACTTGGTGTTAGTAGTAACTGAAGTATTTGGCTGTAAATGTGTTGTGTAAAGGATTAGACTTGTTAGACCTTCATAAGATTTTGGTGGACCTGTAAATCCAAAAAAGGTTTAAATCTCTGTGCATACTTGCTCACAGCCAGTTTTTAAATCCAGCTGCTCTGTTCTTACTCTGTCCCACTTCCAAAATAGTACTGTCTGTATTTATTTAACTGCTAAGGAAGAACATGATCTGCACTAAACCACACAGACCTCGGGCTGAGCTCGGGCAGGCTGGGGGAGCATCGCTGCTTGGGGAGGGCCGTGTCTGCAGCAGCCCTTACACAACCACCCTGCCCCTGCCAGCCCTGGGGAGCTGTGCTAGCTGGGACACAGGGCCTAAAGCCTGGTACCTCTTGGCAGAAAATCTAATAAAAGACCCTCAGAGTCCCTCAGGGGAGCCCACGGGACTGTGGGAGCACAGATGACAGCCCCATCCCCTCTTTGATTTATGTTCCTCATCCCATCCTTACCAGCAGTGACACAAAAGCAGGGGTGGTTTGTGTTCAGGTTATGCACATCCTGCAGAACACAAGGCAGCCCTCATCTGAACCCCTGCAGAAAGCTTATCATCCAAAGTGTGTTTTTTAATTCACTGGCTTTCCAATGATAAAAAGGATCCTTTCTACATTATTTCTTCTTGACATCAGAACCAAAAATGGGACTGGAAGAGATTTTATTTCGTGCTATTTTTTTCTTGCTCAAATTGTGTGAGAAGTTTCTACAGAGTTGAAACATAGCTGCTGCTGTTAAATATTTCCTCTCTTTGTTTTAAGAACTTCTGCCCTTATCTTTAAGAGACACATGAATGTCAGTGAACTGTCCCTGGCACATGAAGGATTAGGAGTTTAGACCAAGTTTGTCGATTTTTGCATAATGTCAGCTCACTCATTGTACAGTTCTTTATAGTGTTGGGTGGGGGGGTAGAAAATGAATGCAAATAAAAAGTTATTTTTGGAATAAGCAGCACAAGGGTGTAGTCAAAAGCCTGCCTTCTTTGAGAGAACCAGTGCCAGAAACTTCTACTGGCACAATAGGTGGGGGTCAATCAAGGACAGGCAAAGAGTCTGGATACTTCTTTCAGCAGCAGTGCCAGCTAGTGACAGCTTAAGCTGCCCATGAAATTGGACCTGAATCTTACGTAAAGCGGAACCTCGAAGGTCTGTTACTCAGGTATGATTCCAGATATGCAAAGCTTATGGGCTCTTAAATCCAATCTGTTTCAAATCCACACAGGAATTTCTGTGAACTCTGTGTACACTTGTATGTGTGGGAAAGGGATGGGAAGCCAGTAGGACTGGTAAACCACTAAGTAACAGCCCTGTCTGTATCCTGTGGAAGCTGTGTGATGGAGTTAATGTTCAGGAGGCAATAGTACATATTCAGGGATTGGACAGACACAAAGAACCTGGGGCAGCATATAGAATTTGGTGGAAAAGCAGGGAAGAGGCACGAGCAAAAAGCAGTTTTCTCATTGTTTCATCACAGCACAATTCCTGTTAGCTCTCACAATACATAACTCCCTTTTATGTGTGAAATGGCACATTCCAAAATGGCTACTTTAAAGCATTCCTTGGGACATCATCCCTGAGCTCAGTTCTGTTTAATAACAGGAGAAATGTAATATTGCAACTGTTCTGCTTAACATAAATTGGAAGTCAGGCTGAAGAAACAGGAGAAAGTTACTGCAAATTGATCTTCGTAGTGAATCTGAGCATGTGACATTTACTTAAAATAGTTACATGCATTCAATTCTTGCAGTAGGGAATTAGTTTGCCTCAACTTTACTGTCACATGTCCCTGGGCAGCTTGGTAAATATCTCCTTTTATAGCCTGTGAGTATGTGCAAGTGCATCCTTCTAGAAATGCAGAATGTGAGTTTAATAACACTGAGAATAAAGAACAGAAGACCTTCTGCACCTTCAAATGACAGTCACTCTTAGGAACATTTGAGTACATGTAGCTATGTTAATTATTACAAGCAGAACTGTTCAGCAAACTCCTGCAAACCAATCAATACAAAACAAAGATCTTTAGATCAGTTGGCTAATCAAATATATGTATTAACACAAACACATGACCTTAGCTTTATTTTCTTTAAGATAACCCTCAAAAAGCCTTAATGTGAACTCCCAACTTTTGTAAGGGGAGTGATTAGCGAGGAGTCAATATGAGTCTTGCCATCATATATTTATCTCCCATTTTGGAAATAGTTTATGCATTTTACTTGATCTAAAGTTCTGAAGTTGACTTCACCTGTTGTGAAGACTTCTGAGGAGATTAGGGACTCAGCAGTTGTACAATAGTAAATAAACAATAGTAAATAAACTAGTTGCATGATAGTAAATAAACTATGTAAGTTTACTTATTACACTGTGTTATGAAATATCATTGCTGCATTGTATCATTAAGCAATCGTGGACTTTTTACTTAGGTTGTGTAGCCAGCCTTGATGTTTTACTACTACTAAAAGTTGGGAGAATAAAAAATTAGCTTGTTCACAACACTTGACTGTAAGAGAGAGTTCTCAGGGCTTTGCTTGTGGACAGAACCAATCCTGTTCAGTTATTATGTATCCAATAGTGGTGCTGAATTGTGTGTATATTCCACCAACTGAACTGGGAAACAAAGTTAACAATTCCCAAATGAAATGTGGAAGTGGTGTGAGCTCAGTTATTGCAGAACAGCTAAACAATTTGTTTACATTCCAACCTAGGTCATGTTCGTAAACATCTGTTTGTTCCTCCTCTCTTCTAGGCTATATTGAGTTCTCTGTTGAACACCATCAGTGGCTTTGACTGAGCTAAGTAAAGTGAAATTATTGCTTTCCTGGTTTTGTATGCAACACAATTTTTAATGTATTTACTTCCACTGCAGCAGCATGTTGCTATGGATAGTCATAGAGCTTTGATTTGCTTTTCCCATGTCATCGGTTTCTGGCTATTTTTGCCATTTTGAATTCATATAGTGACTTAAAATTCCAAAATATAGTAATTTCTGCTTTTTGTTGTTAAAGCTTACCTCCTTGATCTTAAGATTATTTCATGTATGATTCAATGTTACATGATTCTCAATTCCTTCCTCCACCTGCCAGTGGTTTGGGCCAGTTTAGTGTCATCTGCCAATTTTGTAACCACAGCTCTTCTTCCCTCTTTCGAGGCCTAACTAAAATATTAAACAGACTTGACCTGCCTGAAGAGCTGTTATCCGGTTAAGCCCACATCATGTGGCCATAAACATACATGTGCTTTATTCTGCTATCTAGCAATCCGCCTGTTGGCACTGGGCCAGTTACCCCGACCAGATGAAACACAGGTCAAGCGGTTCGGCAAAAAGAGCTGGGCACCCAAACGCCAGTGGGGCGAGCCCCCAGGAACAGCCCGGTGCCTGTGGGAAGGAAGTCTTCAGGAATTAATGCCATATTTGGCGCTTCCATTCCCACCGCCCTCACCGGAAGTGCCCTCACGGCGGGCAGGGCTCAGCGCGCGCCCCCGCCGGNGCGGGGCCGCGCCAGTTCCGCCTCGGCGTCGTTGGCGCTGCACAAAATGGCGAAGATCGCCAAGACCCACGAAGGTAAAAATACCCCGGAAAGCCTCGTGTCCGCGCCTGCTAGGGCCGCGCTCGGACATCGCCCGCTGCTTGTGTTTCTCCCCGGCTCCCGGCAGCGTCAGGCGCGGCTCCTCGGGCGGGGGCCGGGGGGGCCGGGCCTGTGGTTAANNGGGGCCGGGCGGGCCGGGCCTGTGTGTAATGGCGGCTGCGTTCGTCAGCGCCGTGCCCGGGTCGGGCGGGGGACGGGCATGAGGGGGAGCTCTCGCTGTGCTGGCGTGGGACGGAGCGGCGGCCAGGCCCGTGGGGGGGAGCGCGGTCTCTGAACTCCCCGCCCCCGGCCTCCTTCCGCCCATCGAGCCTCGGCCGGTGCTCTGCGAAAACCCCGCGGTGCCGATGCGAGTTTCGTATCAGAATTGCCACCAGCGCACGCTTATTCCCCTGCCCGAGCCCTTTGGCCTCGGTAAACAGGGGGTGGAGAGGGCGGGAGGACGGGTGTTGCCCGCTGGAAGCCGGCGCGGCCGAGCTGATACTGAGCCGCCGCGGTGCTTGCTGAGAAAAGTGCCCCGAAGGAGGGGAAAGAGCGTGAGGTCTGGAGCATTTGAGCTGCCATTTTACACAGGCTTCCTGCCGGCCGAGTGTTTACGTAGGAAAGCGGCTCCCTGAGCGATTTAGCGAGTGAGGGCTTTCCCAGGCGGTGTGTTCTTCTCGAAGGTGCCGTGTGCCTGTGTGCGCTGCTGCTTCCAGCTCTCAGTGTGAATCAAAGCTGTCTTTGTGGGCATCGACTGCGGCTTGCCCTGCGCTTAAGTATCTTCAGGCTACGGAGAATAATTTGTAGAATTACACTGCTTCTGTGTTTTTGCTTTGTGGTTTTTCCCTTGTGTTTCTGTGTACGATAGGTGATCTGCTATCTTTTGTCTTAATTTATATCCGTAATTCACTAATTGAACACTACCTCTGGATGGTGGTTGTGAACTGTGAGGTAGGCACGGCGCCCGAGGTATTCATTGTCTTTTAGGATTTTTTTTTTCGTTAATTTTTTTTCAGTTTTGCACTGAAAAAGCTTTTCAAATGGAGAGCCATCATTTCCCGTGGAAGTGAGGTTGTTGTAGTTTTTAACACCGCAGACCTAATCTGACTTTAGGGATGAAGAAAAGCTTGAACTGTTTTCCTTACTTTAAAAAAAAAATAATTTGAAGGGGTTTTTTTTAAGAATTCTAGGGTGTTTTTATATAATTACAGAAGTTGTCCCGTCCATTGTATATATGCTGTGACATGCTTAAGGGTTGTGTCAGATACTGCCCAAGTGAGTATTACCCATCACAGTGCTCTGCCTCTCCTACTACCTAAAGAGATTTTCGTAATGAAATAGTAGAATTGTTGAGGTTTGTTTTGGGGTTTTTTTTTTCCCCAAGCTGGAATTGCTTATTTATCGTAGCAAATGGTGATGCATTGATTTCAGTGAAAACACTGACATGCTTCCAGTTGGATGTGTTTTGATTAGTGTTGTATCAGGACAGGTTTTAAGGGGGAGGGTAGTTAAGTAAAAAACGTGTATAACAGGGTATGATCATAAAAGGGTCTTTCCCAGCATGGAGGCATTAGCTGAGCAGCTTGATTATTTTGCTTCCGAGTTCTATCCTGTCTTTTTTCAGTTCCTCACTAATCTTTCAAATTGAGTTGTTACTAAATCATCTTGAAATATTTTTAATATATTTGTACTGTTTGTTAAATAGTTACTGGTTGATGTGTTCAAGACACAACTTGAAAGAGGCATCAAAACAGTTGGAGGTTGTATCAGCTACAGAGTTAAAGGGGAACTCTGAGGCTGAAAAGTAAAGTTTTAAGTGGCAGCTTAGAAAGCTTTAATAAATGCTTGACCTTTCAATGCTGTTGAAGTTCGTTTTTAATTTAAATTTCTTCTCTTGCTCAGAAAAGAACAGAGATCTTCAAACATAATAGACCTAATATGTGTAAAAGTGCTAAAGGAACTAAAAGCTACGCAAGAGCAAGCTAAATGTGCAAAAATATGATAAGACGTGAAAACACAGAATCTGTTTACTCTGTAAAATACTTCTCCAGCACAGGGTCTTCTTTCTTTTTTTAATGTTGAGAGTAGAACTACATGTGTGGTAATGGAGCACATACTTTGAGAAAGCTCGTCTGTGAGCTTTCAGAGGCTTCGAATTTACATGTGTTGACTTTAATAATATTCAGCATTTACTGTATGTTTCAAATCAACTACACGTTAAAGTTACTTCTTCTAAAATACCAAAATACATATATAATACAGTGGAATACAGAAAAGGAATGATTAGTAGAATATTATCCCCCTCCTCTTTTTTTTTCCCCCTATATGCCACTCCCTCTCCTGTTTCTCTGTTTGTGAGTGAAGTTTCCATTATGTCCTGCTTGACTAAGTCATTAAACAGGTAGTTTGCTGTGCACAATATATCTTAAAGCTTTGTGACTACTCTTTCTTAATTTGCTTTTTGTTAAAAAGCTTTGTTAAATACGGTGTGAGCTTTTTCAAGAAAGTGACTGTTAGCTCGAAGAAGGTAAACACATCTTGAATGTCAAAATAGCGTTTTCCATCTAAATATGTGATGCTTTCCCAACTGGCAGCCAGGCTACCTGTGACTACAGGCCTCCTGGTTGGAGGGGCTTGGTGCATGTCAGATAGGCGTTCTCTCTAGAGTGCTTCATTTAAACTGGCACCTAGAGGCTGTGTGGCATTAGTTAAAAATTAGGGTGGCCGTCAGTGAGGTTTGTTGACCCTATGCAGACTTTGTTTTTTGGTATAGATAACCCAGCAGGTTGTGCTTTAGGAAAATGAGAATGCTCCTTACCCTGCCAACAGATGTAATGCCTGTAATTTAAAGGAGAAGGCCAACAATAAATGAGACCTCTACTCTCTTCATTAAGTATAGCTGTTTTAAAAATAAAGTCAGAAGACAAGGCCTTAATATGTTAAGTGTTGGTAAGAACTATCAATAGGAAAATATTTTTGTATTAACACTTTTACTGCAGAAATCCCAGAATTGTTTTACTTAACTCTGTTGGTGATAGTAGAGGTGGGAGGCCATGCACAAGCGAATCTCTGTGTTCCATCATGCAGGGCAGGGTGCTTGCTGGTGTGTTATGTGTTTGAGCTGTAGGTCAGGTTGATTCAGTGAATCAGGTGATGGAAAGGCAGGATGATCCTATAGGCAAGATCTGTAGGCTTTGTTTCATGTTGAAGTTGGTTACAACTATGGATGTTCAGTCAGGCCTTAGCGTGCTCCTAAGGAGGCAGGGTTTTTGTTGTTCCGGTAACTGCTCTTTGGAAATGAGGGAAATGATGGTGTTGTACTCTAAAAGCACCTGCTCAGTGCTGGTAGTGTTGTCCTTGGTAGAGATGGAAGCTTCAGGTTTTCCTTTCCACCCCAGTATTGCAATGCACCAGGCTGCAAAAGGAATCGGGAGTTTCTTATGCTCTCTGAATGAAACAAGTAACAAAAAAATATGTGGGGAAGGTACTTGAGTTGCATTGGCTCCATAGCCATGCCATAGGATACCTTAAGAGGACGCTAAGCACCTCTGAAGGCCGTCAGAGACCTCGGTGGGCTTTTTGTTGACCCCTAATTTGGCAGTAGTTTCTTTCTTCTGCTTGTCCAGGAACTAAGACATTGGAGAGCAATGTGTTCCGAGTTCTGGACTCGCATGAACCCCCTCTGCTGTGCAGGATTTTAGAGGGAACAGGATGTACCCACAGGCAGGATTCAGGAGGTGCTCATGGCCAGCAGTATTAGGCTTTTGTGAGGTTTCAGCTTCTCATGAGCTTAAGGCATCACGAGTTTCTGTAACACAGAAGTGACTGTCCAAGTTATTCTGCTCTAGAAAGCTGAAAAAGTTTGATGGAAGCCCTGAAGTGGATGGAGCAAGATTCTCCTTATCAGCCTTTAGGGTATTATCTTCTGTGTATGGGACTCTTGATGAGTTTAGAAACACATTTCTGCTGGTTTTCCTCACCAAACCAGTGCAGGAATTGCTGATTTGGTGCCAGGTTTACGGTACTTCACATGAAGTCAGTGTTTCTTTCTGACTAAGTGAATACTTAGTCCTGCTGTTCTCACTCCTAGCTATATGGAAAAGATTTGTCAGGTGAAACTGTGTTGAGTTGCCTCTCTAGAAAATGCCTTTGTACAGGAGGCATAATTGGGCTCACGGTGGGGTTGTTGTTGTTTGTTGTGTTTGGTTTTTTTTTTTGTTAGTGGCAGTGTGTGATAAGAAAAGGACCCAGCTGTGACATTAAGGTTGAAGCTTGCAGTGTTGACAGTTTAAACTTTTAAACTAAGCAATTCTGATCGAATAATTTGCATTAGTAATAATCTTAGCTTTATAAAAAAAGTATTTTTATTTTTTGTCAGGTTTCCTAGCAGGTGTTGCATAACATTGTATAGTGTCTTTTGCAAGATGACTTGGTGGGAAAAACATGTCAAATCTATTAATCCTGAAAAGAGAAGTGAGCAACAGTAGTAAACAACTATTGAATAGTCAGGATTCAAGATTATTTGTGAACAAAATTTTCTGTAGCTTTTTTGTAAATTGACAAATTTCCCTTAATGTAGCAGGCAATACCACTTCAAGTGGGAGAGGGTGAATCACAGAATTGGTGTTGAAAGGGTCTTTAGAGACCACGTAATCCAGTTCTTTCTCTCAAGAATGATCCTTTGTATTCCTGCAGCCATGAAATGCAACTCTTGGATGTTTTCTTGGCCATTAATTGTTTGAGCTAGTGAAATTTACATTATATGTATAATTGTCTTTCCATATCTATTAACTAAAACTTCGCATGAAAACAGTAATAATTTTTACAGTTAGCTATGCCTCAATATACCTACAGTTACATTTGTTGAAGATAGCTGGATTACTGCAATTTATTTTCTTGTTGCATTACAACAGATGGGAAGAAGGCATGGTTTAATTTCATTCCTTGTTTTTGGGACCAAGAAGCTAATGTTCTTTCTGAAAGTACCAAATTTCTAAGGTCGAAGATGGCCACCAGAGTTGATTAGAGTCAGATCCTGACACAGTACAAGAATGACAAAGCTCCCATTTGTCCTGTTTGAAGGATGTTTTGTTATCCAGAAGAATAGTAGAGTCTTCAAAGATGGTGGTGCAGGCATGAATAATGATGAGTAAATAATATTTGATCTGCCAAAGTGAAAAGAAAGTCCTAAGTTTTGGGAGTTTTTTATTAACTTGTTACCCAGTGGGATGTTAGAGGTGGGTTTTTTGTTTACTTATTCAAAGTACGGCTTTGCAATGTGTTAGAAAACACAATACAGTGTTGTTTTATTAAATCTCCCTTTTGAGAACTTGTGCAGTGGTTCTTTTGAACAGAGTTGTTTAAATTAGCAAAATTGGTGATAACATTGCAAAAGGCTTTTTTTAATGAGAGGATTACATTTGTTGTGAAAGGGTTTTGTTAGTGTAGTGTTGAGAAATATTGCTGTGGTGTAAATTACCTTCTCTGCTGCCTCTGTCAGAAGATGAGATATGGTAACAGTGAGTTAATAGTTTTGCTTTGGGCCATACAATTAATGTAGTCTGTGCTGGATCATATTAAAACTTGAGGAAAAGTTGTTAATGAATGCCAGTTTATGAATTATGATTTCATAGTTTTGTGTGTCAAAGATGTTTATTTCTTTAGCGATAATCTTTCGGGTTGGGGGGAAAAAAACCAACTTGGATTGCTGTACTTAGCAACATGAATATTACATCTTGTATGTATGTGTAACAAGACTTTTCTGTGTGTGTGTCTTTACCCTAGATATCGAAGCACAAATCCGAGAAATTCAAGGAAAAAAGCCTGCTCTTGATGAAGCACAAGGAGTAGGCCTTGATTCCACAGGCTATTATGATCAAGAAATTTATGGTGGCAGTGACAGCAGATTTGCTGGATATGTCACTTCCATTGCAGCAACTGAATTGGAAGATGTAAGTGATTTTATGTGTTTTGTTTGTTTATTGCATACAATATAAGTATTTCAGAATTGATTTTGAGAAATTTTTAGTTGCAGTTGCTTGAAGTAAAAACAGTTGTTATTAAAGCCATATTGGACCAAATATGTCTTATCTGGGAAGCTTATAATGATAAAATGGTTTGGGTTGGAAGGGATCTTAAAGATCATCTTGTTCCAACCCCCCCGCCTTGGGTAGGGACACCTTTCACTATACCAGGTTGCTCAGGGCAGCATCCAACCTGGCCGAGAACACTTCAGGGATGGGGCATCCAAAGCTTCTCTGAGCAACAGAGAATTCTTTTCTCTCTCACAGAAAAGAATTATTTTCCTAATATCTGCTCTAGACCTACTTTCTCTCAGTTAGAAGCCATTCCCCCTTGTGCTGTGACCACATGCTGCTGTAAAAAGTCCCTCTCCAGCTCTCTTGTAGGCTCCCTTCAGCTACTGGAAGGCCTCACTTAGGTCACCCCAAAGCCTTCTCTTCACCAGGCTGAGCAAACCCAGCTCTCAGCCTTTCCTCAAGGGAGAGATTCTCCATTCCTCTAATCTCTTGGTTCCCTCCTCTGGACTCACTCCACCAGGTCCCAGTGCTTCCTGTGCTGGGGCCCCCAGAGCTGGGTGCAGTTTTCCAGGTGGGATCTCAGAGCAGAGCAGAGGAGCAGAATCCCCTCCCTCACCCTGCTGCCCACGGGGCTTTGGATGCAGCCCAGGACACGTTTGGCTTTCTGGGCTGTGAGTGCTCATTGCTGGGTCATGTCCAGCCTCTCCTCCACCAGCTCATGTGCTTTGAGAGCCTTGTAGGCCCAAGCAGAAGGCAAAAAGTTGTGACCTGGTACTTAGTGTTAGCCTTGACTGAAATAATTAACTTTGTTCTGTTATTGCTGCCAGGATTACAAATGACAGTAAAAAAATCTAATGAAACTTCAGCCAACAAACTTTAGTGACTGTTTTCAGATTTCTGGTTCAAATTTCAGAGCCATTTTAAAGAATTGGCTTTTTCACTATATTGTGTTCTCCGTATGTATCCTGCTTATAAGATTACCTTATGTTAATTTCTAATGTTAAACATTTGATCATATTTTCAGTTGCAGGAGCAGTCAGAGGCTACAGTTCAAATCATAAATACATAAATACATCTTACAGTGAGAGAATTTTATTTCTAAGAATGAGGAAGGTTGTTTAGTTTAGCAGTAATTGATACATGGAGTGTTTTTTTAGTAATGTACTTGTGTCATTTACAGACTTCTAAGAATGCCTTAATTAAAAATTTCCATTACTCTGGGGCTCACTGAATAAATTTCATAGTTTTATGAGCAGTTTTTCTTTTGGGTTGCTGTAAATAATTGAATAGAAACTGACTACTAATATGAAGAAGTAGCAAAATGAGTGCTTGTTATTGCCATTGTGACTGAGTAAGTATAACTAACATGAATTCTATCTCTGAATTTTTTACTGTTTCTGAAGCTTTTTTATAGGGTTATTTAAAGTCTTGTTCTGTATACATATATGACTTGTAAGAAAAATAGTTTGTATATCTCTCACCAGTTCTCACATGCCAGCTAGGGAACTGTAATGGTAGGGCCAGTATGAAATACAGACTTCTTGTCTAATTAGTGTAGATAGCATACTTGATTAAATACAGCATATTGAAGAATACTTGAGCCTGCTTAGTGATATGAGCAGATAGTGATATGATCTGATTGAGCAGTTTGGGAATAATAAGGTTAGCTATATGAGAAAGCTTGCGAAAATTTGGAATTAATTATTCTACTTGTCCATTTTCATCTTTTCTATGACCACAGCATGTTCATTTGGTGTTAGTTTATCTAAATACAATATCAGCATGACAATTTCACCATGTCTTTACTGACAGGATGATGATGACTACCCTTCCACAAGTTTGCTTGGCCAGAAGAAGCCAGGGTACCATGCTCCAGTGGCATTGCTTAATGACATCCCACAGTCTACTGAACAGGTACGTCTTAATTGAAGGCACAGTGAAATACTGTTGTAGGCATGGGGGAAAAGAAGTGTTAATCAATAACAGGTCTTGTTTTCTAGAAATATGAGATGTATGTAAATTAAATTTTGCTTTAATTAAATTAAACTTGCTACTACTTTAATTTGGAATTCCACAGGGTGCTGAAGATTGGCACTTGTGCATGTTAAAACCAACATGAATGTAGAAACTAAACTATTGAATTTTTTTTAGATTGAAGTCAGATACTTCCATTAAATTAAAATAACTGGGAAACTTCATGTCCTTTATACTATTGTTTTTTTAAGGAAAATGTAATCACTTAAGTTTTATGTTCCTGGAGTATTATTCTGTAAAATTTAAAAGCACAAGAAGTAGTATTAAGTCACCCTGCAAAAAGAATGGGAAAGGTCTACAGCATGAAATGCTTTGGTAACAAGTGAATAAACTCTTAAAATAGCAAATTTTTATCAGAAGTGATTTCATAAGTTCTGTGTTAAAAAAATTGAAATTCTAGTTACAGAAGTAAAATTTAAGTTAGTATAGTGTTTTGACCTTCCTGCATAGTTGAGGCAAAAAATAATTTAGGTCTTTTTTAATAATACTGAAAATGAATACAGTACCAGACACTTTTCATACTGGTCTTCATAAATATGTGACTAACAGTCTTTCTTGGTTTTTAGTATGATCCTTTTGCAGAACACCGTCCTCAAAAGATTGCAGATCGGGAAGATGAGTACAAAAAGCACAGGCGGATGATGATAATTTCCCCTGAGCGTCTTGATCCTTTTGCAGATGGTAATTTATTTTGGCTTTTCTATACCCTTTATGAAATTTTTGTCTTTAATTGTCTTTAGCCCTTTGATTTCTGTTGGCATGCTTATAAACTTAGTTTTGTTTTAAACATCCCCTTTTCATAGAGATTTGGTTGAAAATTTAGATGCCATATTCTTCATCTTTATAATACGAGTTTTCTTTCCAGGTAGAAGGACAAGAAAATTGTCAATGAGCCATTGCCATAGAAACACAAAGGGTTAAAGGTTTCTCTTTTCATTTCGTTTTGGGTTGTGCGTTGTACTTTGAACAACTTGTGTATTGAGTGCTCAGATTTCATTCAGTACCTTGATAGTTTTCATTCCAAGTTATAGATTTACAGGGTTACTGCTTTTGAAATGCTAGTAGAGCACCTAATTCTTACCATCCTATGTAAATTTTAGGTGGTATAGCTAAAAGAAACAAAAGCATGTGTAAGACTTTGATACTATTAATAGTTCAAGTCTGTTCTGATAATTTCAGAATGCAAGTCAGGAGAAGGGGTGTTAGTGGGTCTGACAGAAATTTTCTTCAGGTGAGTGAGTTTCACGTGTGGCAATAAGGTGCCTGTTGGCTTAAAATTAGTAGCTATTTTGCAGGTTTTACAAATGAGAATTTCAGCCTGCATGAATTAATAGGGATATTAATTATTTTACTTGCTTAATTGTAATTGATATAAACATGTATTGTCAGAATTCACAGGCCCATACTAACTGTCCTTAATTTCTTTCCTACAGCAGTACTGCTATATGCCAGTCCTGTCTGCATTCTTAAGGGTGCAGTTCAACACATCCTGTGTAGATTATGGTGAAAAAGTATTCCAAAGGAAAGTCCTATCAAAGCTAGTGTCAGAAAGACACAGCCAATTGGGCAGTGATCTTCAGCATAGAAATGTTTAAGAAGTTGATTTTTTTCCCTGAAGTATAATAGCTATACCACTTGTATAGCAAATCTGCACATTTTTCTTAAAGAAAAGTGTTTTTCTTGACAAGTCTCATTTCTATAAAGTTGGGCTTCTTTTAAAGTATTTAAAAATTTAATTAATGCAAGATACAGAGCATAAAACAACATATGGTGTACAAAACCCATTGCCTGTGAGTATTGTTGTGGTGGTGTATGTACTGTATTGCATTCAGCTCCCAATCACAAGTGTACCTTGAGAAGAGAAGAGGGGGAAAGTGTCATCAAACAGTATTTTGGGGTTTTTTATTTTGTTTTATTTCTATTTTTAATGAAGCCCTGTTACAATATGACACTAGAACGTCTGTGAGACATGTCCAGATTTGTCAAACTTATAAATGGGTCTTTATGATAAAACAATGTAAACATTACTTAGGTATGCAATAGTTATTTATAGTCAGATAACAAGTAAACTTTAACAGCTTACACAAGGTAATGTTTTGATTATAAATATCTTTCCAAAGTGTTACTAATGGTAAAGAGATAATTTTCTAGGCTTCTATTCTGCTGCTTGAAGTCAGAACTGCTGATGGAGACAAAGGCACGAAAGTGTACGTATTCCGGATTAGCAACCCAGGAACCCATCACTTCTGAAGACTCTTAACTGTGTTGCCATTTTATCATTTTTATCGGCTTTAAAACATTTGTTTGAAACTGCAGTAGTTATGTTTGTGTTCAAACAGGTTAAATTGATCAGCAAACTGAATAAACGTAAGATACATGTAATTTAAAAAATTTTCGATCAAAAAGTAAAATTAAATGATCATGGAATAATATAATACTAGAGCAGGACAGTAGAAGTCCATAGTTTCTGCTTATCCTGTACTCATTGTCCTCCATTCCTGTTGCTGTTCTCTTCTGCAGGAGGGAAGACTCCAGACCCTAAAATGAATGCCAGAACGTACATGGATGTTATGCGTGAACAGCATTTAACAAAAGAAGAGGTGCGTGGAGGGGAGGGTTTTCCACTTGGACTGAGTTTCATGTTACAGCCTTTGAAAGCATGTTAAGAAAGTGGGAACATGAATTCTGTTGACTTTGTCTTGACTTAAAAGCCCCTTTCTTTGGGAAGTCATATTCTTCATGTGTTGAAAGTCAGTAGAATTTAAAAATGAGAATTCTAAAAAACATCTATTCTATGTAATACCTAAGCAATGCAGGGAAAAATAGTCTCAGTATATTTTAATCTGGATTTTTTTTGTAGTACTTGGACTTTATCTTGTTTATTTTTGTCCTTTCAGAGGAGAGAAAAAATCTAACAGTGACTGAGAATTACTCAGTGTCAGAGGTTGTTTTTGTGAGCTCTATACATAGGGAAGCCAGCGAGGTTTCAAAAGGCTTTTGATGTTGTACCTGCAACAGATACTGCATAGTAAGCTCTGGTAAAAGATTGGCATTTGGTTTTAAATATTAAAAAAAAAAAGAAAAACTAAAAACATGCTTTAAAATTCATTTTAATAGGTAAAAAGATATTAGTAATATAAACAGATTTCTTTTATAATACCTACAGTACCATCTTGTTAATTGGAGCAAGACCTTGTAGTTCAGTGACTTCTAACATTGATTTGTCTTACCTTAATTGAGGAACTAGTTCATAATTTTGACACTCTTACTGCTTATGGATCCATTGATGAGTGCAAAACAGTCTGGGTTAGTGTGTTGTTTTTGCAGTATTGTCTCGGAACTTTAAATAAGAATCTCAGGGCTTTTTTTATGTCATGGGATGTAACTCATGTGAACATATTTTCTAAGTCATCCACCTTTAGTTTACTGAAGTGGTGCTTGTTTGAAACAAATGGGTAATGGTCTTAAGGCGTATACCCATAGGTGACAGAAACTGATGGCTTTAAAAATTCTGTGTTTGTATTTACTGCAAGAATGGCTTTTATTGGAAAATCAATTTTAAAAAAGCCCCTCAAACACAGCTGCTCTGTCAGTGTTGAAGAACTTTAAAAAAGGGTGGTCTTGAAATGAAAGCAGTATTAACTGCGGGTTATTTGACCAAAACATCAAAAAAAGTGTGAAAAGATATGATACTGCTGAAAAAAACTTTTAATGGTATAGTTTGAGGAGTTCTTACGTTTGTCTTTTTGTGCTGTTGAACAGAGGGAAATTAGGCAACAACTAGCTGAAAAAGCTAAAGCTGGAGAGCTTAAAGTCGTCAATGGAGCCGCTTCTCAGCCACCTTCAAAACGCAAACGGCGTTGGGATCAGACAGCTGATCAGACTCCTGGTGCTACACCTAAAAAATTGTCCAGTTGGGATCAAGCAGAGGTAATGACCTAGTGCTCATCAGCTGTCTACATAAGACATTATTAGTGCTAATCCTCTTGAGAGTCAGAAGTTTCTTACTGTACTTGAGAACAACTGACAGTATTTTACTGTATAGTATGAGGTACTGATACTTTCTCTTTTGTCTTGTACAGACTCCTGGACACACCCCATCTCTGAGATGGGATGAAACTCCAGGCCGTGCAAAGGGTAGCGAAACCCCTGGTGCCACCCCAGGCTCAAAAATCTGGGATCCAACTCCCAGTCATACACCAGCAGGAGCTGCAACACCCGGCCGGGACACGCCTGGTCACGCAACACCAGGCCATGGAGGTGCCACTTCCAGTGCACGGAAAAATCGATGGGATGAAACCCCAAAAACAGAAAGAGGTATTTATGGCAAACTGGGAGGTGCATAATAAGTTTTGAATGGTTGATTGTACAGGGTTGTTTCACTTTGAGTAAACAGTGAGTTCAGAAGCCAGGCAAGAAGTAATTATATTCTGACATCTAGTGGTTGATGTGGGGAGTTGTTCTTGTCTGAGTTTGTAGCATTGGGTTCTGCCTGTGCTAACTGGCATCCGTGAAAGTATCTCAGCTCAAAAATCGAATCCAAGTTTTGTCATACGTAATGACTGCTGCAGGTTGGGATTTTAATGATAAAGGACGCAGTAAAGGAGCACACGTTGCATTACATTTCATAATATCTTTGTGCGTGTTGTTCTGGAATTGTTTCGGTTTTTTGTAGAGGTTGTCATTAAAACAAATTTGAGAAGCATTTTCTCACCTGCTTAATTTGAATTTGGCTCTTGTGTCAGAGAGCAGTGAAACACTGTTGTTACCTAATGCTTTTATCAAGGCCGTACATTAAGTACTTTGTTCAATTCCTAGAATATCTGAGTACTTCTTTTTTTTTTAGAACCTTATCTTTTTATGCTAAGCTTCAGCAAGAAGATGACACGCTTTTTCATAAAACAAAGTGCTCTGTTGGATATTTTTAGTGTAATGCCTGTGTTTTTTCAGTGTTCAACAAAGTAATCTTTACTTTTTGCCTACTGTTTGTTAATTTGATACTGAAAATCAATTTGAATATTGATAATAATATAGTTATATATAATTATAATATTATATTGATAATATAGTTGTATATACTATAGGAGTATATACTGTTCAGCTTTCTGAGAAAATTTGGTTTGTTCTTCCTTAGATACTCCGGGCCATGGCAGTGGATGGGCTGAGACACCTCGTACAGATAGAGGTGGTGACTCCATCGGTGAGACACCAACCCCAGGAGCAAGCAAAAGGAAGTCACGCTGGGATGAAACACCAGCGAGCCAGATGGGTGGCAGCACTCCCGTTCTGACACCTGGCAAAACACCCATTGGTACACCAGCTATGAACATGGCAACCCCTACACCAGGTAAGCTCAGTCCCTTGTCTAAGGCTTCACTTTGTTTTGTGGGAATGAAGCATTTATTTTGTACTGTCTTTTGCAACGTGCTTCTGCCTAGCATGCTCTCCTGCCTGTATGAAAGCAGTCAGTGTATGCTCAGTTTACTGTTTTTGTGATAATGTCCACAGCAACTTGGTTCTGGAGAGGATTTGAGACTAAGGTTGCATGTCTGTTGCTGTTCAGTGTAGTTGGTAAAAAAATTGATAAAAGGCTCTGTAAAAGTTTGATATGTTATTGGCTGTGGAATTCAAGTGCTATGGGAACTTGGACTCAGGAGAGTGCTTAAAAGTTAAGTAAACAAGTCATCTGCTTCTGCATACAGAGGATTTTTTAAAATGCTTCTTTTTTAAAATTGGAATATAGGTCACATCATGAGCATGACCCCTGAACAGCTGCAGGCTTGGCGTTGGGAGAGGGAAATTGATGAGAGAAACAGACCGCTTTCTGATGAGGAATTGGATGCTATGTTTCCAGAAGGATATAAGGTAATTCATCTGGATTAAAATGTAGCAGCAGACCATGATGAAGTTTTTACTTACCAGGGATTACTGGTTTTTTTTCCCCACCCCAGAAGTAGAATGCTTCACATTAAGTATTGATGATTGATTGTACACACTTGTTTGACTTGGTTACTGATTTATTGTAAGTCACTTAGAAAGGGGGGTCTAAAGGTGATCTCACAGTCATATCATTATTGTGCTTCTCAGTGTTGGAAATGCCTGTCAAGGCCAGAAATGTACTCTGTATGGACTGATAGAAGTGTTAAGTCCAGATGCAGACAAACATGGAAGAGGGTTGCAAATACTGGGACAGCAAGTGTACAGTATTGATACAGTTATTGAATTGCTTCTTTATTCCTCGGAGACTTCACAATTTATTATGCAAGCGGGAGTGAGCTTTCTTCTGAAATGTTGTCAGTACAGGATAAGTGCAAATACAAGCTGTCAGGGTGAGTTTGTTTGTATTGCTGTGAGCATGGGATCTGTTGTATGCAATAACACAGGAATCCCAAAACAAATAAAGTGAAAGCTACAACTTCAATCGATGTTTAGTATTTGATGGCTTCCTCTTTTTATAACTGTTGCAATTAAAATAAATGTTGTTCTTCCTTTCCTAGGTTCTCCCGCCCCCAGCTGGTTACGTGCCCATCCGTACTCCCGCTCGGAAGCTCACAGCGACTCCAACGCCGCTGGGGGGTATGACAGGATTCCACATGCAGACAGAGGACCGCACCATGAAGAGCGTTAATGACCAGCCATCTGGCAACCTGCCGTTCCTGAAACCAGATGATATCCAGTACTTTGACAAGCTGCTGGTAAAGGAGATTTCACTCACGCTGATTTAACTTGCCTGGTTTCTTTTGATTATGTAGCAATGCCCATTTATTTGTCTGGAATTATTTGTAGGTTGATGTTGATGAATCAACTCTGAGTCCTGAGGAACAGAAGGAGAGAAAAATAATGAAATTACTTCTGAAAATAAAGAATGGCACACCTCCCATGCGAAAGGTAAGATCAGTTGTCAGATACATTTATGTAATCTCATTTTTTAAAAATTAGTGTTTGTTTTCAGGTTTAGCTTCAGTGGTCTATGGGATTCTTTTGAAGATAATCTCCTAAGGTTTGGTCTTTATTGTGGTTTAATCTCAGCTGGCAACTAAACCCCATACAGCTGTTTGCTTCTCCCCCTCTCTCCCTAGTAGGACGAAGGAGAGAATCAGAAGAGTAAAAGTGAGGAAACTTGTGTATTGAGATAAGAAGAATTTAATAGTAACGGGAAAAAAAAAAAAAAAAAGGAGAGAGAGAAATAAACCCCAAGGAAACAAGTGATGCAGATGGAAAACATTTGTTCACCACCAACCAAGTGATGCCCAGGCAGTCCTCTAGCAGTGATCCTTGGCCAGCTTTCCCCCTGGCTTATATGCTGAGCATTGCCATATGATGTGGAGCATCCCTTTGGGCAGTTTGGGCCAGCTGTCCTGGCTGTGTCCCCTCCCAATTTCTTGTGCCAATCAGCCTTCTCAGTGGTGGGGTGGGCTGAGAGGCAGAAAAGGCCCTGACTCTGTGTAGGCCCTACTCTGCAGTAACTAAACATTCTTGTGTTATCAGCACTGTTCTCAGAATAAATCCAGAACACAGCCTGATAGTAGTGACTGTGAAGAAAATCAACTCTATTCCAGCCAAAACAGCACACCCTGTTTAGTGCTTTCTTTCTTCCTCTTCTGTATCTGTGTGGCTTTTTGTAATTCAATATAATTTAGTATTGCTGCTCTTTGGACAGTAATGTCAGTCACTAAATGGTGTAGGGCTTTTATAATTTATTTTTTTTACAATTATGAGGAACTGGATTTATGGTGCGTTTTGCTTACAGGGCTTTGTAATTTTCTGGATTTTGTTTGTTACACTTACATTAGCTACATAGTGTAGTTCTTACTTAAGTTTTGGCCGTAAGCATTAGGCAGCATAATAGCAGTCTTTTCTGCAAATGCTGTAAACTGACCAAGCACTAAGCTTCCTGGATGCAAATGCTGTAAAGTTGCTTTCCAGATGGAGCCAGTATTAGCTCAGAAGCACGCTTTTCTTGAAAACTGAGCACCTGGGCACTTAACAGTGTTTATCATCACACATTTGTGTTTAAACAGATCAGCATAAAATTGCTTGAAATAATTATGTGGTGGTTGGGGCAAGTATTTGGAAGCCTGCGGATGTAGTCAGTTACATTTTAACTTGGTTAATATCTGTTTTACGATTGTTCAGTGTTGTTTCCTTAGTTTAACTGCCAGGTTTTTCGGTTTTCTTTAGGCTGCGTTGCGGCAAATTACTGATAAAGCTCGGGAATTCGGAGCAGGGCCATTGTTCAATCAGATTCTGCCTCTGCTGATGTCACCAACACTCGAAGATCAGGAGCGTCACTTGCTTGTCAAAGTCATCGACAGAATTCTGTACAAATTGGATGACTTGGTCCGACCATACGTACACAAGGTCTGTTGCAGTTTCCTATTTCACCTGATTTGCTCTTTCTGCATTTTATGTGCACATCAGAAGAGGATGATACCACTTTTTTTAACATAATTTGCTTTCGTATTTCTTAAGCCAAACTTTTAAGTTTTGTAGTGTGATTGGAGTGTAGGCTTTATAGTATTGAGGTATGATGTAAATATGATATATGCATATTTGGAGGTGGGAAGGACTTTACCTGATCTAGGTAGTATCTCCAGACCACGTCCTTAAGAGACTAAGAGCTATAACAACAGTGTATTAGATGTAATTTTTTTCTGATCATCATAAGGCTTTAAGCTTGAATTAATGGAATCATCTCTGTGTCATGGATTCTAGTAGGACTAGAAATACTATAGAAAGTATTAATAAAAGGAAATATTGATTTATCTTTTTCAGATCCTTGTCGTCATTGAACCACTGCTGATTGATGAAGACTACTATGCTAGAGTGGAAGGCAGAGAAATTATTTCAAACTTGGCTAAGGTAAAACTCCATCCTTTATAAAGTACTGAGTTAACTTACATATAACTGCATGTTTATGGGCATGGCAGAGCAATTAACTGTGCTGTTCATAAATCCAGTTGGTATGTTTTGTGTTTTGTCCTTCAGGCTGCTGGTTTGGCAACTATGATCTCCACAATGCGACCTGATATTGATAACATGGATGAATATGTCAGAAATACAACAGCTCGAGCCTTTGCTGTTGTTGCATCTGCTCTGGGCATTCCTTCTCTGTTACCCTTCTTGAAAGCTGTTTGTAAAAGCAAAAAGTCCTGGCAGGCCAGGCACACTGGCATCAAGATTGTACAGCAGATTGCTATTCTTATGGGTTGTGCTATCCTGCCTCATCTCCGGAGCTTGGTTGAAATTATTGAACATGGTAAGTTCTGCTTTCCCAGACAACGGTTTTTTTACCCACTTTATATCTGGAAAATTTTTCATTCCTCAGTAAGGCACAGTGACAGTAGGGTCCTGGTTTTGTTGTTGCCATGACACTGAGAAACATTTCAGCTCACTCTGAAAGATTATGAAGATGAATAATTGATGAAGATGAACAGTGGTTCAGTATTCCTGAAAATAAGTTAATCCTTTTTACACTGCTCCTCTGTTTTTGCTCTTTTGAACTTAAGACATGATTACAAGAAGTGGTACTAAACCCTACTCTCTTGCAGGGCTGGTGGATGAGCAGCAGAAAGTTCGCACCATCAGTGCTTTGGCCATTGCTGCTTTGGCTGAGGCAGCCACTCCCTATGGTATTGAGTCCTTTGATTCTGTCCTGAAGCCTTTGTGGAAGGGTATACGTCAACACAGAGGAAAGGTAAATCTAAAATACTTTCTTTAGTTTCAACTGAAACTGATGTGTACCTACTGTAACTTATTAGAGATATATTTTGCATTTAAATAGGGTTTGGCTGCGTTTTTGAAGGCTATTGGTTACCTGATTCCACTCATGGATGCCGAGTATGCAAACTACTACACCAGAGAAGTCATGCTAATTCTTATCAGAGAGTTCCAGTCTCCTGATGAAGAGATGAAAAAAATTGTGTTGAAGGTTAGTCAGAATGATAGTTTAGCATTGATATTGAATATGTATTTCCTTTTCTTAAAATAAAAAGCAAAAACAAATCCAAACCAAACAAAAGCAAAAAACCCCACCCCACATCACTCATCCCACACCCCTACACCGAATTAAAATTGTTGGATTTTTATTTCCTCTCAGGTGGTAAAGCAGTGTTGTGGTACAGATGGTGTTGAAGCAAACTACATTAAAACAGAAATCTTGCCACCGTTCTTCAAACATTTCTGGCAGCACAGAATGGCATTGGACAGAAGAAATTACAGACAGGTATTTTTGGTGCTTTCTTAGCTGTAAAATTATTTACAGTAGAAGAAAATTAGAATGTTCATTCAGGCTAGGTACTTACTTTTGTCTGTGTCCTGAAATTTGATTTTTGTTTGTACTAGCAATTTAGAACTTGTGTATCTAAGATGATTTTCAGGTTCTTAGGAGGTTATCACGATATTTTACATCTGTGAATGAGTCTTCATCAGTTGCAAGGTGGGGTGCTTCACCCCATTTATGTTCTTAAAAACACTGGATGATTTCTAAAAGTAAAAATAGGTTTTTTTAATAGTGGGCTTAATGTGTTTCTTCAGACCGGGGAAATTATTTTCAAGATGTAGAAAGAAGATTTTAACAATGTTTTCTTGTTTAACATTTCTGTATTTCAGTTGGTTGATACAACTGTGGAGCTGGCAAATAAAGTTGGAGCAGCAGAAATTATTTCTAGAATTGTGGATGATCTGAAAGATGAGGCTGAGCAGTACAGAAAAATGGTCATGGAAACAATTGAGAAGATCATGGGAAATCTGGGAGCAGCAGACATTGATCATAAACTGGAAGAACAGCTCATTGATGGTATTTTGTACGCCTTTCAGGAACAGACAACAGAGGTACAGCCAAGGGTGTTGGAGTATTTGGTTCACTGTAATTGTAAGCCATGTCACTGTTAGTTATACAGAAATGTATGCTTCTAAGCTAGATTTTTAGAATCCCTTTTTAGATGTCAGTGTTCTAATCAAATCCAGAAGCAGTCTCTGGAATGTTAGCATTTGAAAAACAATTTCAGATTATGATAAGTTTAGTTAAAATGCAGTGTTGCTGTTTGTCTGATTTTCCTTTGTTGTTTTTACCCATAGGATTCTGTGATGCTGAATGGTTTTGGCACAGTGGTGAATGCTCTAGGCAAAAGAGTTAAACCCTACTTGCCACAGATCTGTGGTACAGTTTTGTGGCGTTTGAACAACAAATCAGCCAAAGTCAGGCAGCAGGCTGCTGACCTGATCTCTCGTACTGCAGTTGTCATGAAGACTTGTCAAGAGGTATGGGCTTCTCTTCCACATTTGCTCTAGCAGGTCATAGTGATGAGAGGGGAGAGAAAAATTAACTTCTAACTCTTTCTACTTGGTTGTAGGAAAAACTGATGGGACACTTGGGTGTTGTTTTGTATGAGTACCTGGGTGAAGAATATCCTGAAGTACTGGGCAGCATACTTGGAGCGCTTAAGGCTATTGTGAATGTTATAGGTATGTTTTTGTATTGATTACTTGGCTGTTCAAGAGCAAAATAAAAAACCATTATAAAACTACATGTGCCTCTTTGAATTCTATAGGTATGCACAAGATGACGCCACCAATCAAAGACCTGCTGCCACGGCTGACACCTATTTTGAAGAACAGACATGAGAAAGTACAGGAAAATTGTATTGATCTTGTTGGGCGTATTGCGGACAGGTAGGTTGAGTAATGATAAAATATCTAACCTTCTGTGTGGGCAATTACTGTAGCAGAAGCTCAAGTTGAATATTTGATTTGGCATCAGGGTGTTTATTGTCGTATCTCTTGATATTTCTGAAGTTGTGTATAAAGCTTGAGATACTTAGACTGTTGAATTACCTAGTAAAGGAAATGCTTAAGCAGTTACCTCTGATAGCAAATGAATAGGTGCTGCAGTTTGTGGCTTTATTTGAAAACTTCTCGCATCACTGAAGAGGTAACTCACTTTGTTCTGTTTCAGAGGTGCAGAGTATGTTTCTGCAAGAGAATGGATGAGGATCTGCTTTGAACTGCTTGAATTATTAAAAGCTCATAAGAAAGCTATCAGAAGAGCCACAGTGAACACTTTTGGTTATATTGCAAAAGCTATTGGGTAAGTTGGTTTAATGCTTATCCACTTCTACACACAGTTACCAAACATAGAGATGATTATTAGTTTTTTCTGGTGGGAAATAGTCAAACTTCTCTACATTTTATATGTGCAGACTTGGTTTTACTCATTTTGAAGAATACAGTCACATATTCTTCAGTAACATAGGATGTTGTGCTTCTGAACAAAATTTGTGGACTAATAAGGTTAGAGTCATATTTGGGGGTGAGAGCTGTTGTCTCATGAATTTTTGATACTGTGATGTGCATTCAGTACCCTCTTAGTATTATATCATAAACTCTCCTTTAAATAACTTATCTTCTCTCTCTTTTTTTTCTCCTCCCCCCCACCAAATCACTAGTTTATTGATTTTTAAAGGTTTGTTTGCACTAAGGTCATACTGCAAGTCAGCACATTGTGAAGTGAAGCACAGTTGCCACCTTTGTGCATATTCTTTAAGTGACTGATGACTGACTGAATGCAGATAGAGCAAGCAGCCAGGGGTGCTGTAACTGTTCTCCATGCAGAACATAAGCTATCTCTGTCAATGCTTATGGTTTTGTACAAGTCTGTAATTGCCTCTGGTATCAGAGTAATAGTGGGGAGGCTCTGCTACCCTTCAGAGTTCACAAGAGGAACAGAAGACAGGGAAAAAGCTATGTCTAGGCAAAGTAAAAAATGTTGGCTGTGAAAATAAATCCTTAAGCTGTTCTATAGTTTAGTGTTTCATTTTTAGTGTTCAGTTTGTTTCCCAGTTCTCTAAACTTTTTATAAGGACTAAACCATGTTTCTCTACCACTTGTTTGAAGCTTAACTAATTTTATCCAAGTCCTCGCTGAATCTATTGACACGGATGCCCATGTTGTCTCTTCCAGACCTCACGATGTACTGGCCACACTGCTAAACAACTTGAAAGTACAGGAAAGGCAGAACAGAGTATGTACTACAGTAGCAATTGCTATTGTGGCTGAAACCTGCTCGCCTTTCACAGTGCTGCCTGCACTCATGAATGAATACAGAGTTCCAGAACTGAATGTCCAGAATGGTGTGTTAAAATCTCTTTCTTTCCTGTTTGAATACATTGGAGAGATGGGAAAAGATTACATTTATGCTGTTACACCATTGCTTGAAGATGCTTTAATGGACAGGTGAGTGCACTTCGTCTGTGGTACAGGTACCCATAGTCATATTTTTAAGTATATACCTGATCGTTAATGATAGCAGATATGCATATTGTCCTTGTTTGCTAAAGGCTTTAAGTGACCAGCATAATTTGGAAGCCGTTATTTGCAAACAATTTTTCTTATATATGTTCCAATTTTTCTAATAATTCTGAAGATTAAAATTATAAAAGCGTCTTCAGTGAGTCAAAACTTCTTTCATTAAAACTGCTTTTGATAATTTCTGTTGTTGGTACTTCTGTGGAATTGGAGTCAGAAAACTCACATCTTTTTTCACTTTACTGATTTTTGGTGCTGTGCCTCTTACTGTCAGTTAGTATGGCTTAGAAGTGTTATTAATGCTTTCAAGAAAAGTCTTATTGAAAAGAAACACTATGCTGTCCAATCATGTTGCTTCTAAGTCCAATGTATTAATAGCCCATTGTTCTCTTTGCAGGGATCTTGTACACAGACAAACAGCCAGTGCTGTGGTGCAGCATATGTCCCTCGGTGTTTATGGGTTTGGCTGTGAAGATTCCCTTAATCACTTGTTAAATTACGTGTGGCCTAATGTGTTTGAAACCTCTCCTCACGTCATCCAGGCAGTTATGGGGGCTCTGGAGGGCCTCAGAGTCGCCATTGGGCCCTGCAGGATGTTGCAGTATTGTTTACAGGTATGGCTTTGTGTGTGCTGGGATGGCAGAGAGCAGTTGTCAGGCAGGACTTCTTTCCAAGGGACAAAAATGTCAACTGAAGATGATTTCCAGCAAGGAAAAACTGGATTTTTGTGTCAAAAGTATTATTTAAACATGATATTCTGTGCCAAGGGCTTGAATAGCAGAAATAGATAGTAAACAGAGGGTTTGATGTAGGGAGATAGCTGATTACATTACAGAACTTGCGTAGAAAGAGCAGGTGACTTAGAATATCAGTTGACTAAAATAGCCTGGCACTTTGATTTCTAAATTGGAGGCATCTCACAAATTTTGAGGAGGTGAACTAATGATGGGGGAATAAATCAGCCATGGGAGGAGTTATGACAACAAGTAACCAGTGAGATAAATAAATGAGAGGATAGGATTAATAGTCATGATTTGTCATTAGCCAAGAGAAACAGTGAGATGTTTAGAAGAGTGAAGCACTATGAAACAGAGCTTTGATTAGAATTTATACTGCTAGATCAACTCTAGGCAGTTCAGCTTTTGTAAATTTGCATTTGGTGGTAAAATCTGAAGGCTCCTTTTCTGTGTAATTGCACGTGACAGTGGCTGTGTTGGCTATGGAATCAAAACTCACCTAACAGGTGGGGAGCAAAGATTAAGGTAATGCAGGGCAGTGTAGAGAAGGTGTGCCAGCATTTTAGTAGTAATTTGCAGATAGGAAATTTCACACTTTTGCTGTGTGGGGACCTCAGCATAGGTCTGATACTGCCATCAGTAGGAAAGGGAAGGTCTCTGGCAGTGTATATTCTTGCAAGTACTGTTTGTAGATATTGTTATTATACAGAACTGTTTTTTCCTAGAGCTTGTAAATTCTGCCCATTTGTTAAATGCTTGTTTTGCAATGCTTGATTAAATTCAATAAAAGACATTGGGACTTCAGGCTTTTATTACATTCTGTTCTGTTCTGTTTTCTAGGGTTTGTTTCACCCTGCCAGAAAAGTCAGAGATGTTTATTGGAAGATCTATAATTCAATCTACATCGGATCACAGGATGCTCTGATAGCACATTATCCAAGAATCTATAATGATGAAAAGAACACCTATATTCGTTATGAACTTGATTACATCTTATAATCTTCTTGTTCAGTTGTTTGTGTTTAATGCACAGCTGTTGTTCAGTTAAATGCTTCAGATTTCATGATGTAAAATTTTAAAATTTTGGAGATCAGTGTAGAGCTGGTCAGAGGCAGAGCTAGGTATCCAGTAGCATGATTTTTTAAATATGTCCTTGTTTTTTGATGTTGAACAGTTAAAGCCAGTAGTGACCAACAAAACAGTGATTACAATGTACTGGAGGGATTTTGTTCTGGATCCATCTTTATGAAGATTTAGATTTCATTCCTTGTGTTTAAAGGGGAAGTTTATTTGAGAAATAAACATTTGTGTATAAAAACTAATTTGTGTGTGGTTTTTGGACAGAGGGGCTTGTAAAATGAGTCCCTTTGGATTAAGTATTTGTTCATGTAATAAATAGGTGGTATAAAACATTTTAACCCTTTTTGTCATCCACTAGCTTTTGAATAAATAAGAAAAATGTACCAACTGTAGTTAATGTGTGTATCTTTGTCATGCAATAATGTAGCTGTAGCCTGGCTGATGGTTGTAGTAGTATCAGTTTATTTTCATGGAAAAAGTAGTATTTAATTGGTTGTTGTTACTGCTTCATCTGCAGTATCCTGGTGGGCATGGATTAGCTTGGTAAATTTTCAGAAGTTAAGCAGTTTTATTGTAAATGATGTTTGTAAAATCAATTGTGAAAATTATGCATATTGATCATATTATGTTTTAAAAGCCAAATATTTATAGGTTGTGCAATAGTCCCATTAAAGAGCTAGAAAAGTTAAGTCTCCAGCACCATAGATGAGGCAGTTTCTAAGAAAAGCATTCTGTTTTCTCATTTGCTTTTTGCCTTTTGTGTGTGTACTACAAAGAAAAAGGTCTTGCTATCTGACAGTAAACCACCTAAAACCCAAGGATAAGTCATGCTAGTAGTAGTGTACATTATCCCTTGTTTGTAAGGTAACAGGAGGCAGTAGCTGGCTACCAGACACCTTGTTCTGCGAGTCCTTGACTCAAGTGATTAATTTCCATCTTACCAAGTTCAATGCAATGGTGTTATCTGACTTCTCTGTTGTTTTACATAAATGTGAGAGTCTTTAACTGTTCAGCATGTAAGAAAATTTCACCCTACCTTTCAGGGCCTAAGTTTTTGTTAGGGGTTTGGGATGGCACAAAAGCAACTTGGGACCTTTTTGTTAATAAAGGTACTGATTCATTAGGAAAGGAGAACAGTGGCTTTTTTTCAGCACTGAGCTGTATTCTAGAACTTGTTAAGTAAAACCAGCTGCAACTTCTTGAAGTCTTTATTGCTGAACTGTTTCCTCTGAGATAAGGTGCGTTCTAGTCTATTTCTAGTGCTTAGATGCAGAATGGTGTTGTTTGTATTACAGATAGCCTGCCATCTTCATTGCTTCAGAAGCTCTGCAGGACAGAACCGAGCAAGTGCCAGTAGAGAGGGAGGAGGGCTGAAAAAAAAAAAGTTTTGAGAGATGGGCCAAAAGAGAGCTCTGAAACAGGTAGGAATGGGTGATGGCTCCTGCCTTCTAGATGTTTCTCAGCAAATTCATTATTCTTAGAAATAAGTGAAAGTTTCTTCAAGGTGAAGAGGAGCAACTTCAAGTTTTTGTATTTTTCAGGGTCATCACTTTAAATCTCAGAAATACTTTCATAAATCTTTTTGGGGAAGATGCAGTGTTTCCTGAGGAAGAGGGAAAAGGGGAGGGAGAGCTGTTTGATGAAACAGAATTGTACATAAAACTCTGATGTTCATGTTTGGGTTTTTTGCTATCCAAAGTATCTGGTAAGAAAAAAGGTTTGAGATGGCAGTATTTAATTAAGTGCAGTTCTCGATATGCAGAGTCATCAGGAAGCATTTTTGTCCTCCTTGAGACTGCATCTGTGGAACTCTCACCTACCTACAGAGGCCATCTCTGTACCATAGACTTGATGTGATTTTCTGGGAGCTTGCAACAGCTCGTAAAGGATTTTGCTTTTGTTGTTTAGCAACTGCACTGATTAGTGAGGAAGATTAAGGAGGAAATTTGGGGGAAGTAAATAACTACCTAGATATACTAGTATGACATCTGTCCACCTGTAGACAAACATGTTTCTTTTCCAGTACAAACTAAAGTCATTAATGAATGGGAAAGTTTTACTCTGAGGTGGTGGCTGGTGCTCACTTGCAGACTTCTGGTTCTGAACAGCAAAGACCAAAGAGTTTCAGTGAATGGAAGGATTTGGATCACTACTATTTAAATTCCATTAATGGATAATTAATTGTGCCGTTAATGTAGAAAAACAGGCAAGGTGAACAAAACATCTGCTGTTTTGCTGCTTGTTTATAAAATGGGAGACATGTCATGGCTTGGCAGCTGAGAAGTTAACTTTGTAACAGAATTAGTGTGGTATTTGATAAATACAAGTAACAAACATAAGATCTGCATGTCCAGGCAATACCTCAACTTTCTTAATTAGGTTTTCTTTTAAAGGGAACCAAGTTCCTTTCCAGTTGTCCTCCAACCCCCTTTCTGGATTTACATAGAGCTCCTAACTTTATCAATAAATTGCAAAAGAAGTTCTATGGACAGAAGCTTCACTGACAGTTCATTCTTCTGAACAGGCTCATCCAGTATGCAAAAAGAGGTGGAGGGACCTATAAGAAAGCAAAAGGTATGTGATTTTTTGTTTTAATCTGTATTTTAAAATAAATTACAATTATGCATTTAGGGAGGGGAAGTGAATTAGGAGAATGTAAGCCATACTTCCTTGGGCTCTTCTTAGTTTAGAGTATTATATTTTACCACTTAATGTGGGCTCTGATTGCATCTATTTTTTTGGTTTGTCCTTTTTCATGGAAAAAAGGATGCAACAGTTGTATATACCTACATTTCCTTACAGTCCAAACTTCTCCATCAAAGGATGCCCATGCCCCTTTACAGCTTGAACCGATGGAGATAACTGCTAGCCTTGGCTAATTTTATCTTTAAGGTATGCTAATCTTAAAAGTTGGGGAGTATTTTTTTTTGTTTGTTAAGGCTGCTTTCAGAGAGCAGCTGAAGGTAAGGATTTAAAGGTTCCTCAGTTTTATGTTTGGTTTTAGTTGCATTTTACTGCTTGTACTTCTGTGTCTTCTGATCTAATTTCACACACGTACGCCTTCTTTACTCCCACTGTTCTGATTCTGTTGTATGCATTTTCCTTTTACCTCATTTTTCTGTGGATCTCTCTACTCTGCATCTCTCGCCTCGTTTTCTGCCCTGAAAGCTTGCCCTTGTGTCAGACTTCTTTCACCCTGCATGTCTTGGCACAGTAGCTGTCGTGACAGTGAGAGCACTGAACAGAAATCCTCCTGACCTCCTTGTTGCCCTTGCAACTGCAACAGTTCCTGATGTGTGGAGAATCACCCACTGCTGGAAAAATCTCACTCTGATTCTGCTGCTCAGGTTGGAGCAGGCCAGGTGCAGGGGGGGTCTGGAAGAACACAGCTGCCAAATTTCAATGGTTTTGGAAAATACTAGGGAGTACAGTGTGCAAATATAGTCTGTTCTTTCTTGCCCAGCCTGAGCTACAGGGGCTCTTCCTCTGCCAAGCGAAGTGGAGATGGAGCCTGTTCAAGTGGCTTTTTACATTCAGTTTCTTGATCTTGTAGTGGAGTCATTGTAGGCGTCAGATGGAGTTGGTCACAGTGTTCTGTCCAGACAAGGAAATGGGATGCCAAGTTACTGAAGTGCTACGTTTTCTCTGATGGTCTTTCCTGTATACCTCCAGAGGGAACATTGCAAAGCTTATTTCCAAGCACAGCACAACTTCTAGCCTGAGCTGCTGCTTGAGGCAGAGCGGTCGAGTTCAGATTCGAAAGTAAAGGTTTGCAAGTAACCCTGTAAGTATTTTGCAGGTTGTTGTTACAGACATAAGGTCAAGTTTAATTTACCTTTTTCAGAGATCCTGAGATGGCTTAAGGAGTGGCAGTTGTTTTCAGAAGAATAGAATTTTGATGCCAAGAATAAGGTTTTGAAGTTTTTTGATGGAATGTCAAAGAATTATGCAGCCAAGTATGAATGTAATAATTAAGTAAAATTGCATGTAAGACTCCTCAGTTTTTAGCCAGACTCCCAACATTTTGTGCTTGTCAATGAAGTAATTCCACTCTCTGAAAAATGGTTGATTGTGAAGTAGCTTCTGACATGTTACGAAAGGTTGGAGGTTGGTATGATTGTAAAAACCAGAATGATCATAACAATAAATGCTAGGAATCATTGGGAATCTTATCACTGTGGCATGCATTCTGTTTACTAGCTTTACAGGCAAACTAAACCGTGTGATGCCCAGAGATTACATGGTACAAGTTCTTTTCTCTGTTACTTTTTACAAGTTTGTCTCTTAAGACCACTTTCTTAAACCTTTTGGTGCAATGACTGTTGTGAAATCCAGTTTCAGCCAGTGTTTCATCACACAGATTATTCTACATATTTTTGTCCAAGCTCAGCAACATATCTTCCTTCAGTTTAAGCTGCTGTAATGAATACCCTCATTACTAATAGACTGGGTTGGGACAGGGAACAGCTTTCAAATTTTGGTTCTTCACTAAATGTGGGAAGTGTTGATGTGCAAGTGAAGTGATTGCCTGTTACTTAATGTACATCTGTGAACCAACTGCAAAATCTCACTCTTTGTCAGTTTAATAAAAATGAAAGAGGTAAATGTGAGAGTCTCTGATCCAAAGTATAGATGTGTACATCAGTGTGATGCCATATGCTGAGTCTTGAATCTCACCAGTAGTAATGGAAAAATTTCTGCTCCCCCTGGCCTCCAGTGGTTCCTCTAGCCTGTGTGGTTTGAAGTGCAGCCCTCCCTGCACTCCCCTCCCAGCTGTACCCCTGGAAACCGTGGTAGGGATTGTAAAGAAGACTGCCCAGAAGCTTGGTTAAGGGATACAGCACCCTACTGGGTAAGGAATGCTACTTCTTCACTTCTTACATGAGCTTCAGGCCAAATGTTCTGGAGGTTATGAATAAGCTGTTCCATTTGTAGGCTAAAGAGTAGCAAATGTTTTATGAATTCTGAATAAATAAGAGGGAGTAAATTAATGGACCTGATCTATTTATTCCTAGATTGTATCAGATGGATCTCAAAGCAATTAGTGTGACTTACTTAGTGTGACTGTCAATTACTGGTGGTCATAATTAGAGTTTTGGGTTTTCTGAAATCTTGCTTTCTTGATGGAAAGAGATTTTGTTTGTTTACTTGTTTGTTTTCAAGTTCAGAGACGACACACATTTGTTTCTTCACTCAAAATCTGTTCCTTTCAGAGATAGGAGACATTTTGGTCACCTTGACAGACAAATGTTTCTTTGTTTTATTAGCAGTCATCTTCTGCATTGAGCTGGCCAATAAAATTCTTCAGTGAGCTGTACGAGTCGTTCCCCTTGTGCCTCATTTCCTCTGAGGGCTTGTGTTTCTTGCTGAAGAATGCCATCTTTCACTGGTCCTGCTGCTCTGAACCAGCGGTTTCTGTTAAAACCATCCCTGATCCATGCCTGGGAATAGGCTCACCCTTTGCTGTTGGTTCCTGGCTGTTGATTGAGACCAGATGTGACAGCTGTTCACCACCGTAGGGTGACAGGGTCTGAGTTGACTTATTTCTAGACTTAGGTAACTTTAGAAACAGTGACCTTCAATCCCTGCCTGTCATTCAAAGCAGTAGAACAGAACTTTGGTCAAATAGTGATTTTGCTTTTGAAAGCCATACGTTTTTGTCTCTGTTGAACTCTTAAGTCTCTGAGGACCTGCAGGTCTTGAGCCCAGCTGATAAAAGGAATGCAACTGGCCATTTATTATTTTAGCTAATAAAAGAGGATATTGTATATTAACTTTTTCACATTCTAAGGCACTAACAAGAGAATGAAGGTTAAAGGCGTCTGATATTTACAATTAAAGAATGGAGCCTTTGTTTTTAGCACAGTATGCAGCTGAGACAGAAGGAATATGGCAGGAAATGAAAACCAGGTGGCTTGAGTTACAGTTTTTAAGACCAAAGAAATGACCTTCAGAAAAGGCTGTTTCCTCACTCAATAAAAATAAGTTAAATATATACAAAATAATTTAATTATTCTCTACATTAGTTTGCAGATGTTTCTGTGCATGTATCTTATATTTCCACAGAATTAGCACAATGTTGTGTAGATTAGTCTTAAAAACCCTGCTGAGATAGAGCTAGAGCTTTCTGTAACATTAGGTCCTAAGTTCACTTTGACAAGATGTGAAGGTACATAATACTCAGTGAGTGCAGGCAGTTTTTTGCTCACTTCAATCTGTATACAAATGTTGATATTGCTGTAATACCATTACCAGTTACATGATACTACCAATCTTCATAGACTGATGGAGTGGTTTGGGTTGGAAGGGACATTAAAGATCATCTAGTCCCCCTGCCATGGGAAGGGATGTCTTCCACCAGACCAGGTTCCTCAGAGCTCCATCCAAC
Source organism: Falcunculus frontatus (assembly GCA_013398115.1). NCBI lineage: Eukaryota > Metazoa > Chordata > Aves > Passeriformes > Falcunculus > Falcunculus frontatus. Next base: position 363,668 of record VZRV01008204.1, read on the forward strand.
CTTGAACACTTCCGGGGGCTGGGGCATCCACAACTTCCCTGGGAAACCTGTTCCAGTGCCTCACCACCTTCACAGGTGCCCTCTTTCAGTTTAAAGCCGTTCCCCCTTGTCCTATCACTCCATGCCCTTTTATAAAGTCCTTCTGCAGCTTAAAAGTCCCTGTCCACTTTGTGTCAGTACCTTAATAAAGATCACGAACACCTGATGTTTAAAAAAAACAAAGCAAAATCAAAGGCATAATTGTTTCTTACTCCCTCCTGTTTAATATTGTATTTATTGTGAAAGATGTAACCATGGTAACTTAAACTTAGCATAAGGCATCCATAAAATAAAATGACAAGTCATCATTTAATAGAAATGCAGTTTTTTCAGGTACAGATTTCATTTAAAGCTTAGAAAATTGGAGAGAGCACACTTTGCAAATCAGCTTGGGTTTTATTCTCTTGAAAATGGTGAACATGACTTTCTTGTGGGAAGCAAGGGAAATGACTTGTAGGGTCGTTTTGCAACCCACGCAGCAGCAAAATTGTAATTGCTGTTAGAGCTCCAAACTCTACTGCAGCTGGAGTCGCCTGCAGGAGGAGGCTGGATCACAGCCTTTGCTGTTTGCCCAGGTGATGCTGGGGCAGTGCATTGGAATACAGGTGTAAAGCCGTTCTCCAGTTGCTGGGTCCGCAGCACCGGCCCCTTTTTCACCTGCTTTTCTGTGGCAAGGGAGGCATTCACATGTGGCTCAAGGAGGCCTCAGGTGGTCGCTGAGAAGCTTCTCCTGCAGCTTTTTCATTCTAGAAACTGGGCTTCCTGTTTAATATGTAAACTAAGACTAGAGTTGCCTGCTGATGTGGGTGATTTTGCCTGTATAAACTAACACATTGTTAAACATGTTCTGCAATTTGTTGGTGCTAAGGTAAAGTACACCTTTTTCAACTAGGTGATGCCAAGCTTGGTTATCTTAATTAGGCAGTGTGTTTCCAAGAACTGTTTTTCTTGTCTGCGGTTATTCTGTGTTTCAGGATGGTGTTTGAAATTTTCTGCCACCTCTACACAGAGTGTGATAGGCCCGGGACAGCAACTGGCCAAGATTCATACAAGAAACTCAACCTTACTTTTCCAATCTTTTTACTGACTCTGGTATTCTACTGAAGAGGCAAGTGGGCTTCTTGATTTGCTAAGCAAGTCTGTCTTAGACCAAAGTGCTTCCCTGCTAGTCATCACCACCATGTGATTTTTTGGTTTTGCTGTGTTGTGTGTAAGATTTTAGTGGGCCACTTCTGCAGAGTTTACAGAAACAGATATTTTATTACCAAATGCTGTCATGCATAGTATTTGCTTAGTATTTGTAGAAGTTAGAGTTAGTAATTGCATAAGCATTCATATGGCTTGTATATAGTAAGATCTTTCTGTGAGTCACTGTCTGAAGATGGGAGAATAACTTCCCAGTTATTCTGTCTTCTCATGTTAAGATGCATTTGCATGCACATGTGCAAGTAAAAAACCACATCTGTGCTCCTGGGTGTAGGTTGCTTTTTCTCCTATGGCCAGTCAGAGTTTCTTTCTATGCTTCTCTATGTTGAGGCAGCTCTTGGGCATTTCAGTCACTGGAGACACACCTGCACTACAAACTTCTTGGGGTTACTATGTTTTCATACTTTGATTATTCTGTTGGTGTTAGAAAAGCAAGTCTGCTGTTCATGACAGCCTGTTAGCTGCCAGCTCTGCTGCCTTCATGCTGGTGTAATGCCATGTACCACACTCATTTTTCATGTAGTGTAGGATAAGCAGTGATTTAAAAAAAAAGACAAAACCAAACCAAAGCACGAAGTCCAACCACCACCACATTCACAATTTAGTGTGTATCGCTAGTTGTTCAAATTGCATCTGTTTTCATTTGGTTATTTTAAATCACTTTCCAAGTGAGGCCTCTGAAGAATTCTCCAGTGTCAGAGGCCTCCAGCCTGGGTCCTTGCTACCACTGCAGGATGCCTGTGTGATACAGATACTGCTGTATGGGAGATGTTTTGAGACTTCCTGTGCAGTTCAGGTATCAAAGAACTCCCTCACACATCTGTTAAAGGTTTTGCCTCTGTTGTTGCCTCCTCTCAAGTCCTTGATGCTGCCTTTTTACCTACCTCTGGAGTTTTGCTGCTGTGGATTGTAATTTTTACTCCCATAAGAATTAAAGCGCATCTGATTATAATATTTCTGTTACCATTGCAAATCGTCTCTGTAAACACAAGCAATCCTTTTATTTATTCTCCCCTATTTCAGGAAAGTGGGCTCTTCCCATTGATAAACAGAAGTAGTAGTCCTCAACCCTGCTCAGTTCCTCTCTTAACACTCCAACTGATGAGCAATTACATCTAACTTTTTATTTTAAACATGCTTCATCTGTTGAATATTTTATATTGTTTTACTCATATGGTTTTCCTCTTTAATTGGATCATTTTCTTGTTGCATCCCATCCATTTTATATGGCTTAAAGCCAAAATAAAACTCCAGCTATCTTAATCAAGTACCAGCTACCATTATGTTTAGCTCAAGTGCTTTCTTGTTTATTCCAGAATATATTTCCTGAGGATGGAGATTTAAGGTCTAGGTCCAGTGTTATGTAGAACAAGGGTCTTAACAAGCAAATAGTTTTGCTTTGCTCTTTTAATTCACAGTTAAAATGTGGAACTGTCTTGTATACCTCGTGTGTTGTCTTGTCAAAAGTTTGACTTATGTGCTTAAAATCGGGCAAGTGTGGGCGTAAAGAAGGAGCAGTGCATAGTGATTAAAGCACAGTGGTGGATACTGGGGCTTCCTGCTCTGCCAGAGTATTTGCTGTGTCTCCATTGCAGAAATTGTCATAGTATCAGTTCTGGGAAACCATCTTGAGGGGAGTCAAGGGGGTCTTTCAGTACAGAGGACACTTGTTACCTTGTTCTGAGGGGGAAAATTTACTTAGCATGCGATTAATTTTATCTGCTATTTTCCTGTACATTGTGTACACATTGGTTGTCAGTGCTTTGGGCAGTTTCCTGTTTCATTCTAACTATGATACATCACTGAAAGTTGACCCTTTAGCCCCAGTTTCTATGAGGATGTTCTGTGGAAAGAAGGCATTTATCCTTGGGAAACAATGGGCTTAGTGCTGCTTTTAGGGCCTGCGGGAATGAGTGTCAGGATCTGACCTCTGGGGAGACCAGGAGATCTGCAAGCCACGACTGAGCTGGTAAATTCCCTGTAAACCTTGAGTCACTTGAGGCAACACTGCTCCCTGGGCTCGAGCACCTGGGCTGTGCACAATAGGGAGTGCTGTGCCAGCCATGCTTGCAGTCCCTTCCTCTTCCTTCTAGAGATATTGAAGCAGTATAATCTGTTTTATTGTCTTTCACATTCAAGAACTCTAAGAAATACTGCAGTTTAGTAGCTGTTGAAAATTTAACCACTTATTTGCATCTGGGGTAAATTATTGCAAGGCGTGTTCAGGGTGTGAATTCTTCCCAGCAGCCTGCCTGTAGAAAGCCTTCTGAGAGCCCAGCTGGTGCTATTCACTGTGACAGAACAATGCTTTCTGTCCTTCAGGAGCCAGGTTCCCTTTCCTTTCCAGGGCTTGCCTGTGTCTCATTGCTGTGATAAGAATGCTTCTTAGTGTTTCTTTTTTCATAGCAGCTAAACTGAGTTGCTGGAGTGAGCTGAGGCCATCTGTCCTGATGCTGGAAAGGAAGAGTACAGCCTGCTGTCAGCTATCTTAAGCTGCTGGCAAATCAGTGGTGTGACGTGGGGGACTTAGGAAGGAGTCTCTCGCTGAATTGTAGACCATGGTGATTAAACCAGCCTGCCCTACTTGGCGAGCTGGTTCAAGATGTTGCTGTTTAGTGGGGAGCATCCCAGTAATACAGACATGGCTTTTCCTGCCTCTCCGACTGGGTTCTCCTCCCTTCTTCCACGTTAGTGGGTTTGAGTCTGTAACATGCTGTTTGGAAAATTAATTTCCTGCATAGTCAACAGAAAAAGTCATGGAATCACTGAAATACTCTACTGAAACATGTTTCCTGCACTAAAGGAACAGCAAAACCTGCCAGGAAGTGCTGTGTGATAGGAGTATGATTTGTAACATTATTTATTGTAAGTAGTCACTAATTCTGCCATGGCTGGACAGCAGAGTTAAGATGTTAATGCGTTATTAAATCATTAGTACTATTATACAAGCATAAATTTGTTCTTAATGTGAAGTATAAATCAAAAAAGTTATATCCTGGTACACTCAGTTTTGCTTTGAGAAAGAGCAGAATGAACTCTCACCTTGCCGTTCCCCAGACACGTAGGTTTGACATTTTTGAACTCCAACATTCATCTCCCATATCTGAACACTGGCTGCTTTATGGCACTGTTTTTCTACCAGCAAGGTGTTTTTTCATTCTCACTGTGCTCTGGGATTTAGGGAATTAGAGGGGAGTGAGGCAGCTGTACCATAAGCTTAGAAGCTCATTTCTGACCTGCTTTATTCTTGTAGCTGTATCTGTGGCTCAGTGTGGAGATGTTAATAGTGACATGATCTGGAGCACGGCCATCGACCGAATCTTCTGATCTTGCAAGAGGATCGAGGAAGACATCTGCACTCATGCAGAATTTTACGAATGTGCTTCAGGCTTTGTGCAAGTGCAGGGCCCATCTCTATGGGCTGAATCTATAGATTTTTATCTGGGCACCTGACACGTGTGCTGAGCATTGTTTATTCCATCCATTGCTAAGTCAAAATACTGTGCAAAACACATATATAAGAATACACAATGCCAGAAGAACTTCAACTACTGTACTCTGCATACATAAAGAGTAATTCATATTATTTTTTTGAAACATAGAGCAGATATTCACATTGTGTGAGCTCTAAAAGTCTTCTGCAGTGAAAGACAAATCCATTTAAAAGGAGATTGAATAGACTATAACTCCATCTTGGAGTCATGACTTTCCTCTCTGATACCTTGTTCCAACTTAAATAAATAGAGGGTGGAATCTTCATTTCTTAGAGGCAAGATACAGTTTAGTTGGAAATGCTTCATATTTTAGTCTGTTGGATCTTTCTTTTATTGAAGACTCTCAGCAGTTCTTACCCACAGAGGCAGGGTTTTCATAAAGAATGTGCAAGATGAACTGATGTTGATGTTTGTAAGTCAGAGCAGGATTATGTTCTATCCAAAAATCCAGTACAAATAAAACTGATCAACTACAGGATCTTCCTATCCATGGCACTTTCTCCAAGGGCTCCACTGGTGTCAGTATGTGCTGGGCTCTTCCCTAGGATGTACTGTGCAGGCAGCATGGCCATCAGGCAGGTCTTTAGAATGTCACCAATGTCATTGCAGTTAAGGATGGATTCCTGCCTCTCTACCATTTCTCTCCGGTTGCTGCAAGGCTTTAAGAGACACTCATGATCTAAAGAATTTTTTTTTTTCTCCTCACAGGAACACAATAAGCCCCTGTCAAAACAATCAGTTGTTTATTCTGATGAATGTATGTGATTATTAAAAACAGAACAACCTCTTGCAGAAATGGAGCTTCCATCAAAACTTTACAAAATTCTTCCATTACCTTGTTTGGAAATGAAAAGGAGTTGGGGTAGAGAATTCTTTGTTTTCTTTTTCTTTGGAAACATCCTTATTTGGCATCTGTAAAGCATTTACATTCTCTAGTTCTGGATCAAAGTCCTTTCATGGCTCATGTTACTTATTTCCTTCTTTAACTGAAGCACAGAAAGAAAAATGGGTTTTTTCCTCCCTTAGGCTTACAGTATAAACCATTGTGAAAAGTCAAATCCTAGTTTTTAGTGAGGAAGTAGTGAGCATAAGGAATAAAACATCTCAAAATGTATAATCTGAAGAACCACCGTCACCCACTTCAGAACAAACAGTCTGTAAATGCAAGTCCCTGTAGCAGTTACAAAGCATGTAAGGTAAAATTTAGTAAAACCAAACCAAGTTAGCTGTGCTGCTGGATTTCTCTCATTCCTCATGTTCCAAAGGTTTGTGCTCTTCAGGGGAAGACCTTTGTCCTCCTCAGCCTGTGTAGCAGCTAATACAGTTGGCCAAGTATTGGGGTACAAACTGCAGTTGGACCAGGCACTAGAAACATTAAAAGCAAAATGCTATTTTCTTCATTTGCATGAGTAGCAGTATGAAAATTGGAGTTGGCAGAGGTACTTTCTGATAGAAGAACAAGAAACCCCTGTGAATCAGCTATGGCACATTATCTTGTTTTAAACTCGCAGGAGAGTGTAGATAGTTTTGTTTCTGAATGCAAAACAAACTCTTTCCATGCCTGCCCCTCCCCTTGGTTCTGTGCCCCAAAGTGCTTGGTGTTTCTGCTTATTTTCAGAGGCATGCTGGCTGTTTGCTGGCTTTCTGCCTTTTGTACACACATGGAGCCGAGCCCCATCACCCCCTTCAGCTTGCAAACAAGCTTCTAGGCTGTAGCCTGTGACCTTGAATATTAGCTCCCTCCTGTTTCTAAGTATTGCTACAGTAGAAGTGTATATAATGGCTGGGTTTGATTTATCTTTTAGGAAGAATTTGGATGTATATCAGTTGTAGCATGGCCTGTGATGATGCAATTAGCTTGAGGTAAGCCAATACCATAGTATATGTACCCTTTGTTCTCCTGGAAACAAATCATAAATTCTCATCTATATTTTAGTGTGTTCAGATATTTAAATTGGTTTCCTTCACAGACCTTCATTCTGCAAGGTTCTAGACTAGCGTTTCCTTGTCGTAAGGGAATGTTCTGTAGTGCAAAGCATGTTTTATACCTAACCATAAAGCAACATGGACTACAGGCTATTGGGCTGATTTGTTTCCATTAGCTTGCATCCAGCAGATCTGAATTTATTCCAGAGTTCCAGCATTCCTCCAAAAATAACGTTACTGATACCCTCTGTCACACTGTTCTCCCCACAGAGCTCTGAGCCACATAACTTCTCTAATGCAAGGGAAAAAAACCCTCCCTTTGGATTATGAGCTAAACTCTAACATCAGAGAGAAACACTAACTACCACAAACACTGCTGCTCCTTCCTTGATGGCAACTGCGTATTGGTCCCTGTGTGCTTCCACACCCCTTCTAATTAAATGCAACTTCAGGAATGGCTTTTCATTCTTTGTGTGACATGAAAATTTAAGTATTTTGCTTGCTTTTGGGCCCTGTGAAAAATATAGTTGAGTTTGGGGAAGGAATTTGTTATCAGAATATTCCCAAATCTTACCTGGGTCTTAAGAACTGGTGTTGCACTCTTCCTGCTCAGGCATAGGCCCTTTCTTCCTCTCTGCACACTGAGAAGGGATGAATATGGATTCCCAATTTTGCTTGTGCAATGTTCTTCACTTTCGAGATTGCAACCTTGGACAACTGACCCAGTGGTTCCTTTCCAAAATTATTCTGTTTCAGCTGATGGATTTCAACACTGCTGGCATGCATCCATTGGTGTCCCATCTAGTACTAGTACCCTAGTACTAGACAGAAATGAAGATTATGCAGGTACTGTGAAGTGAAAAGACCAAGGACATGAAATCTTCCTGTATTAAAATAATGATGATTTCCTGATGCAACTGAGATTAAAAATTGGTATTTTATATTAGTGTGACAGTTCAATAAATTTATTCTTGAGGATGCAAGTGAAAAAGAGACTACTATATAAGTACTACTACTATAAGTAACTAATTGCTATAGCTTATATAGTAAAGTGATGTGTAAAGAGAGGTGGGTATAGTGTCTGTTTGAACTCTCAGTTATATTTTTCTAATGACTGTGACTAATTAGACAATACAACTTACACAAGTAGCTGATGTTTCATTCAGAGGGGTACAGGGGTGTTTCAATGTAGCAGGAATTCTACCTCCTGGAGACCATTTGCTGAATTCTTTCAAGGTCAAGCGTACTTCAAAATGTAAGTCAATGGAAAATGAGGATTTAGATTAAACAAGAATACTTCAAAGCTGGTGAACCACTTCAGACCATGAGCACTGGAAGATACTGCTTTCAAAGTCCAAAACCTGTTGCCCTGAGTTGGAGTGGGGTGCTGTGGCTAGGTTTGGAATACTTTAAACTCACATGTACTTACACTATGCACAAGGAAGCCCTAAACATACTTTTTAAAAATGTCTTCTTTTTTCTTTTCGTGTTTCCCCTAAAAGATTAATGACATAGAAGATTAAACATATTTTATATACCCATAAATGGAATAGGGCTGAGAACAGAAAATTTAAATACTGAGCTTCCCTCTCACTGATCTGGTTTTACTCATCCTTCTTTCTTCCTCATTTCTTTTTCCTCTTTTTTTTTTTTTCCCCCTAGTGCTTCAGTATGAGTTGGTATAGAGTGTCTGTTGTGGTGGAGTCCAGACTCCACAGCCAAGCCTGCAGCTCCATAGTGTGGTGAAGTGTCTAATGTGTTGGGGTTTTTTGTTGGTTGGGTGTTTTTTTTATGTTTTTGGGTTTTTTTCTGTTGGAAAGCTTAAAGCAGAATCAGATAACTCGGTGTTTTCCAGGGAAGAAGAATAGGAGACAGAAGTAAAAATCCCGAACAGCAAAGTAACACAGATCTCTCTGGCCCTTTTTATATGATACAAGGCAGTAGCTTTACCTGGTTTCTAGATCGAGCACTGGATTATGTGACAAATTGCTGAAAATTTTGTTGCAGTCTCTCATCAGGAATGGTAAAGATGGTAAAGATGTATTTCCACAAGCTGCTAGCATGTTGCTTTAAGAACTGAAGTGAGACTAATGCTTTCTACTGACAGTGAAATCTTTTTCTTTTGCAGAGATGTGTTTCTAGACTGGTATAACCAGAAAGGAGTTGACCCAATTTAGGCTGTCTGGTTGTCATCTGCCTTAATTCCTCCCGTTTTCAATACCTAGTACTAATTACATGGACATCTGCAAGAGAGGTGCTAGCTCAGGCCAACTGTAAGGACACCTTAATATATGAGGGAGTGTTTATTTCTTTTTGGTTAACACAGCAGAAGACTGTTATAATTATAATTCCAGCTTTAAATTCACAGCTTCTTATTATATGTCTAAGCCTCGCTGTGCATTAACTACATGGCTGGAGAAGTATAATCAAAAAGTACTTGAAATGAGAGGAGGCCTGTGTCTGGATAAGAGGAAGTGCTTCCAAGGTCTCCTCTTCGCCCCTCTCTGCCCTTATCAGTGGATTGATTCATTTTGTTTCATTCCACACTGTCCCCACCTCATCCCCCTGTCCCATGTAAATATTAATCAAGTAGCTCTAGGAGGAAAAATAGTTTAATGAGATAAAAATAATCATCCTTGGGAAAAAATAGTAGAATAAATTCCACCTTGTGAAAAAGAACTGTACTTAAACAGAAGGAAGAAGAATTTGAGAGGGCAATGACAGGGAGCTTGAAACATCTTCTGAGATGACCACCTCCTTCCCACCCCCCAGTCACCCTGTGTGCTGGAGCAGTGCAGGAGGGGAGATGGTGACAGTAGTAATTAGTTGCTGTCTCTGGTGTTCTGCTTGCCAGTCTCCTGCTGTGGCCAGTCTGCCCTTCCATTTCAAATTCACACAGCTCTGTATGTTTGTGCTTGTTTCCCCCACTGCAGACACTCATAGTGATGCTTATACATCGCTCTAATCTGACTCCCACTGATCTGTGAGGGGGGAAGAATGTGCAGCAAGATGTTCACATGCTGCTGTTAGAGGACAGGCAACAGGTAGAGGCCAGAGGCATGTCAGGTATTGGACGTTACTAGAAACAGTTAGAGATAACAAATATGTTTTCTGGTATCAGTTCTGTCCTTCATCCATGCTCAACAGTGGCAAATAAACACTGCTGAGGAATATGCTGACTGTATTTACTTAGTTTTCTTCATGAGGCAGGAGCCAAACATATGTCTCGGAACAATTGCACCCTCCATCTGTGAGTGATCATCGTGCTTAAATACAGCAACAGACCTGACTCTGGAGCAGAAAACAGAGCAGAACCCTTCTCCTGTCTCTGCTGCTCAACTGTGCAGGCAGAGCAGGAGCAGGGAGGAGGGTGGCAGTGCAGACTTTTGGCTGCCTTAAAGTGACCACATCCTGTTAGGCTGCAGAAACGTCAGACCAATGCAGAGATCTGTCTGTTTGAGATGCAGGAGGGTTTGCAGGGATTCAGCAGATAATTTGCAGACACATTTGTGTTGCTGCAGGAGGAGCAGGGTGCAGGGAGAACTCCTGAACTTGCTCCTTAGTGTAGGCTGTTCACCCATGTCCCAGCTCACTACAGCATGTAAATACAGTACAATGGATTTATTTCAACGAGATTGCTTTCTTCCCTGATGCTGCATGAGAATACTGAGTCTGTGGTGGCAGAGTAATGCTCAGAGCAGTATCCAGTGGCCTTTACCTGAAATCATTCCCCAGCTGTGTCAGAGGGCACTCCTCACAAGGTGGGAGAATTCCTTGTACAGCAGCAAGCCAAGCACCATGAGGAACAAGCACCATGCAGGAACACTGTGGCATGAGAGAGAATTAATGGTGAGTCTCTCAAGTCCTGAGCCAATACCCAAACTGAGACTTGCACTATTGCCCCATATGAAAATAACACATGAGATCTTAACCAAAAGCTGATTGTTTATGATGATGATGAAGTTCTGTTGAAGACACATGCTCAGATCTACGTGTGCCTGGGAGTTTTGTTGAGCCCACGGAGGTATAAGAATGCTAAGAGGCTTTCCTGACACAAAATGTAAGTGAGGAAGTGTCTCGTGTGTATGACTGCTGATAGCAAGTGGCTAAACAATCCAGTTTAGGTGGAACTGCAGGAACTTTGGTTTTTTCTGGGGACAAAATGAAAAGGTGGAAAAAAAAAAAAGGAGATGTCTGTGATTCTGGGCCAGTACACTACAGAGCCTAATTTCTTGTGGCCAGAAGATCAAGAAATCTAAGTGTGGGCAACTACAAAATATTTGGGGCAGTTCTGTTCTTTCTTTCTTTTGGACAGAAATTGCTTAAGTGCTAAAGTTCAATCTTTCATGTTCCTATTTTGCTTTTTAAAATAGGTAATAGAGGGTTGTGTTTCACAGAAGAGTCCAGCTGGAAGCACAGAACCCGCTTAGGATTGGGTATGGGTCAGCAAGGAACAAATGCACCAGCTGTCCTTAGAGGATTTCTTTCCACTTCCCTGTCAGAGGCCCAGTGTAGCCCTAGGGCTTTTTCCTTTCCAAATATAGGTTTAATCCAAGATGACAATATCTGGCAAGCTCAAGTGTATTCTCAGTAAGGATGTTGCACACCTGTTTTGATGGTACTTGTTAATGTCTCAGTATGAAAAGCCAAAATTAGTGCTACAGGTTTGAAAGTTGCAGGTGTGACCATTATTTGAAAAATTAGCTAATGGCTTTGTGACTCTTCTTAAAAAAAAAAAAAAAAGGGCAGCTGAGCATTTGGCATCATTGCACATGAAAATATGTCATGGAATTTCTGTTATGTACCAGCCCAGGCTAAGAAGTTGTTGAGTAAAATAGCTCAGAAAAGCTTTTGTTGATTGTGCATGACTGGAACATAAGTGTTTGGGCTATTTTGTGAACAGGAGAGGAGGACATTTTACTCCCAGAGAAATCTTGGGCTCCTTTACTGTGTGGGTAATGACTGCAACACTGTGACTGCTCTTGGCAGTTCATGCAAAGGACACTTTAAATGAAAAGTGTAAATAAAATTGTAAGGACCTCTGTAAACTGAGAGCTGTCCTGTTAATATGGGATGTGAACACTTTCTGCAGTCCTGCCTGTCCCTGGGGGTCTTTCCTAGGAGTGGCATTGTAGGTGGTTGGTCCTCCCAGGCACCATTCTGTGGGGCCTGGGGAAGAGGAGCTGGCATGAGACTCTGCTTGTTGGGAACAAAAAACTTGAGAAAAATGTTTTAACACTGTCATGAGCCATCTCTCCTCTGTGATCACTAGCTTGCATCTAGCCCAGTTACCTGACAGAGTGTCAGAGGTCCCAAAGAAGGTACAAGGATTTGTACCAGATTTTTGGATCAGAAAGTGAGGTGAGCAAAGAACAAATCTGAAAAATCATTTTCTATATGTGTCTGCCAAGTTTAACTGCAGGGAGAAGGCTGTAGTGAATGCTAGGTCGTTGGAAACAGGCCTTCATAACAAAACAGACCTTTCCTTAAAATGCTGAAAGTTCCTTCCCTTTCCCCCTCTTATTTTTTTTGCTTGCTTTCAGCTGGGAGCTAACTTCTGCTTGCTTCTGACCTCGGTGTGGTGAGCATGGTTTTCAACAGAGCCTGTTAGCAGACTGCCAAAGAAGAACTTCTGGCCTGAATTGGTGGGACACAGAAGGGCTCCAGTCCCTGGCACACATCTGCCAGCTGCCCTTCTTAGCGTGTGGTTTGACAGAGCAAATCTGCTGATGCAAGTGTAATGCTCCTAAGTGTTGTGGCATGAAAGACCATAAGATGAAGTGAAGATACTGAAAAGACAAACTGCCACAGTTCATGCATTCTGGTACTGGATTGTCCCAGTGGGGTTTTTTTTTGTTTTTTCCTTTAAAAGACTGATTTATATTAACACTATTTTACCATTAAGACCCCTTTAAAATAGTTGGAGTCAAAATGTGTTGTAACGTGTGTTATTTTTAATCCCCACTTATAATGATATATGGTTTCAGGCCTCAAAAGCCTGAAACCAACACCTGCTTCCTTGCTGGATTGGTTTTCTTCCATAGAAGACACTTCCCCTTTTTTTAACTACTTAGGGTCACCTCGTTCTGTAATTAAGGGTTGAAAAGTCATAAATCACTGTCGTATTGGATGTATTGCAGTGTATGGAAGTTTCTTATTGCAGAATCTAACTTGTGAGAAAATACCTGGCCTTTGTGTGACTTGGAGGAGGGGAAGAGGGAATCTTCTGTCCTTTGCTCTTCGGTTACATGTCCTTGGAAGAAATGTAATTACCTTCATTACCTTCAGCATGCATGTAACTCCCGTTGCTGTGCATTGTGCCAATGATTTTAATCAAATCACATGCTTCAGGGATTCAGCTTGTCAACTCTGAGGGGTAAGAAAGAATGTAAATTTACCCCTTCATGCTTTTTTTTCCCTCTTTTCCTCTCCCCACCTTACCAGTCCCTGGCCTTGCATGTTTGGCTGTGCGCTGGTGCTCGAGTGACACTGACAGCCAGCTCTGAGGGTGGAACTGAGGTTTTCCCCGGATCAGCTCAACAGGAATAGTGGATGATGTTCATTTTCCTCTACAGCACGAGGCAGGGACTGTGAGGCTAGTTTGCTTGCTTATTAAACTGTACTTATTATCTAGTATGTTAGTTTTTGAAAAGTGAAATAATGTATTGAGTAGGAAGAGACATGGATTGTCAGGAGTTACCAGAGTTTTGCAAGATAGCTACTGCAAAAGAGGTAAAAACGCCCCCAAAAGACTCCTGTCGAACAGCTGTGTGTGTTTTATGGGATTTGACAGATCGATACGCACACACACATGGAAGAAAAGGAGAGGTTAAGGCTTCGGCTTCTTCTACCTGGTCTTGGGATGGCACGTCCCCTGCTTTCCCTCAGCGCGGTGGGAACCAGCGCGGGCCCTCAGAGCTCGGCCCTCAGGGACGAAGCCAGCGCGGTGCCCTCGGGGCAGCGCCCCTGCGGCGGGGACAGGGCTCGAGGGAGAGCGCCGTGTCCCTGAGGGGCCGCTGCGGGTCCCCCCGGCGTGCAGCAGGTGCCCGGGGACCCCGGCCGGGGCGCGGGGCGGGTCCGTGCGGGTCCCGCCCGGTCCGGCGGCACCGCCCCCCGCGCTGCCCG
>VZRV01008204.1:377631-460689 GCA_013398115.1 Falcunculus frontatus
TCAGCCTCAGCCGCAGCCCCCGCGGCGGTGCGGGCGGCCGGGGGAGGCCCTTCCCACTGCCGGGGGCGGCCGTGGAAGCCCCTTCCCGGGGGGCGCCGTGTGGTGCTGGCTCCCCGCTGCCCCCCGCCCGCCGAGCCGCCGCCGATGCGCTTGTCTTCGGTTCCCGGCGGACGCTGTCTGTGTGCGGAGGGTCGGGGGCTCGGGGCCGGGGACGGGCAGGGCGCAGCTCGCCGGGCTCACGGCGGCGGCAGCCGGTACCGGGCGCGGGCGCTCGCCCGTCCTCGCCGAGCTGCCGCCCCGCGGTCCCCGGTGAAACCCTGACATCTCCCGTCGGTGGGGTGGGATGGAAGTGGATGTCGGCTCGTTTCGAAAGGCCTCTCGGCTCTGCCTATCCTTCCTTTGGCTTTCCCCATCGTTTCATTGCCGTACCATACGTAGAAATCATTTTTCCTGTCGCCTTTTTACTTAGGGAAGTGCCTCTTCGGATAAGCTGTTGCCGTTCTTCGCAGGCTACTAGGAAAACCCGTAGTATTAAACACTTGGATCGTGTTAAATTTAGCAATGGGCAGATAGCTGTAATCAGTATTAAAGTATTTATCACTGGTAGCTAGAAGCATTTATAAATATTTAGTAAATTGATATTAGGACTCCCACATCCTGATTTATCCATATACTCTACCAACTGTTACACACTTTGCGTGCTTTAATCTGCTATTTTTAATTCAGCGTGGTCTGCCTGTGATCTGCAGCGTGGGTGTCCTGCAAGCCTCAGACCCTTCCTGTGGGGTTCAGAAGGACTGCCTGCAGCCAGCCCCTCTCGAAATACCCGTACTTGGAGATCACAAGCCTCGCTCGCAGTCTATTTATGCTTTTCTAAAAAAATCTTCCACTCGCACAAAGCTGCCACATAGCATATTGAAAAGAGTTTTGAAAGCAGAAAATGATAAAGATGCTTCTAAAGTGAAAGCAATACTGTGGGACCAGACTATAATGTGTTTTCATGTGTGACAGAAGGCAGTATTTATGGGCTGTCTCCTGACATGTCCCTTGAATATCCTCATCTTTAGATGCGATGCTTATGACTGGCAAAGAACATGTTTCACACCATGAGGCTTCACTACCCCATGGTGCACAGACTGAGTCTCATAAATAAGGAGATTCAGGTAGGAGCTGTGTGTTAAAAATCCAAACAGCAAGCATTAATATTAAAAATACATGTGTTACAAAGGACCAAAATTGTACCATTTCAGTGCTTTTTACGTGTTTAGTGAAGCCCTTGAATTTACTGCCTTTAGCATTTTTAAACCTTTGTTGACATCTTACAGCGAGAATTTTGCTTCAGCAGCAGCAGTAGAAGTCAAAATATATTTAAGTCAAGCAGATCACGTCTTGATGAAGTCTGTAAAGCTGTAGAAAAATGATAGACTGTTGTCTTAGGGTTCTCTCTTTTCGTCTTGTCTAAGAACCCTCAAAGCAGAGGGAGGAGGCTCCTTAGAGCTGCTGTTACACCCCTGTGGTGTGCCTACTTTGAGAATGCTCAGAATTTTGGTGAGTGCTCATCATTGTTCCTGGTCAGGCTGTGGCCTGGGACATGATAAGACAGGCTGATATTTTTTTCTTTGTGGACGTATGATTCTTGTTGTTTACAGAGGGTTATACTGATCTCCCTGTACCCATCTTACCGGATCTCTTTTTATTTCCTTAATTTTCTTCAACCGATCTTTTTCTTTCATTTCTGAGAGACGGGAGGAGGGGGAGGATACATTCAAAGCTGGCTGTGGTGCTTCCTCTTAAAGCGAGAGCAGAAGTTTTCGTGTGCCCGTGTGCTTGGAGCTGTTGCTGGTGGAGCCATTCCCACCTGCAGCCTGAGCACTGTAACCAAGGCACCGGGGCTGTGCCGCAGCAGCTCTGTGTGCATCAGGGCAAGCTCTACTTCTCATCTGCATCAGAATGGAGAAGTGCTGGTGCACCTTTAGCTGAGAGAAACACAGTAGCAGCAGCCCCATGTGGTTATAGATAGACTCAGTCAAAATAGAGGTGAATCTGGGCCGAAGAATGATGTGTCTGGGAAGATTCGCCTTCCTGTAACAACTCCTGTGTGTGCTCAGACTCGCTGGAGTTGTGGGAGCAGGCTCCTGCATTTCTTCCTGCTCTTGTAGATTGAGGCAACTGTGACAGTGATAACTTGCAGCGATTCAGGAAACGGTTTCCTTTTCCTTGAATATCAGCGGCCACAGCTCACAATGTCCTGCAGTGAAATTGGGAGTACGAGGGACGCTCCACGCGTCCCTGCAGCAGTCAGGACCTGGGCTGCTGTGAGTGTGGGCTGCTCTTTGTGCGGTGCTTCAGGTCACCTCACTGAGTGTGAGGTGCTTCAGGTCTTAGTTGTGTTGCTCACGGAAGGTTGGCTCTGAAACCAAGAGCTCTCTGCCTATCACTGGGATTTCTGTAGCACATGCTTTCTGTACCACATGGATGCCTTCTGGATCCATGACTTTTTTGACCAGTAAGGAGATCACCATGTAGGATATGACTAGAGAACCTCCCTGCTGGGAGTTTAAACATGCCTTTCTCTTAAGTGACCTCTTTTCTCCTTGCCTCCATGCTTGCCTTTTCTTACCAAGTGTATCTAACAGCACGGGTAGCGTTCAGACAGATGAGAAATTAATCTCACCACTCCTCATACAGGCTTTGAAGACAGACAGATGTTAATTGTTGCTGCTTTTTTGATATGGCTGCAAAGTGCTAAAGTACTGCTACACTTAAACGTTAAAAGAGATTATCAGTTCTTTTGTCTGCATTCACTTGTTAGGCAGGAGAGCTTAGTTTAAGAGTTTAGAATTAGTTTAGGTTACTTGAATTTGCTTGCAGTGATGGTAATTATTAGCTCATCAGTTGAGCCGAGAGAAACCTGTAAGTGATTTAACCACAGGAAGTGTATTCTACCTTCATTTGTTTCTAGATGAATTTCTTTCAGGCGTGTAACTGCCACTTTTGAATGACTAAATGTTAAGCTGAAAACAAGTTAAAATAATTCATAAAACTTAAACTAAGTCATAGGATTATGATCTTTGTGCGTAGTGGTGTCTGTGCATTTGTAAACATTCTGATATTCTAAATATTTCTCTTGTCATATACAAATATTGCAAAACTTGCTCTAAATCTCGACACATTTATCTGGTCTTTTTTTTTAATCATCTCTACAGTGAACATTAATTACAGCAAGCGTGCGAGTTGTTTTAAGGACTGAAAAACCTTTTTTTTTTTCCATTCCAAGAGTTACTGCTGTATTCATCAGTCCCCCATCCAAGTCATTGGCTGTACCTTTTCCATTTCAATGAACATTAGTATTTTATATTGTGTGAGGGTACAGTTGTTTATGATAAAAGCCTCTAGCTGCTGCAATTAAGCTGGAGTTCAGAAGGAGCAGAAAACAAGTGCTCCGACAAGTGAGCAGCCAGAGGCTTTCAGGTGTGAGTGGCGCTCTCAAAGGGTCAAAAAATTGATCTGCTTGTGACTTTTGTGGCTGCTTTTTGAGCAGCAGTTGTTGCCTGGACCCACCTCTCTTATCCTTTGAGTAATCAGCAGATGTAGGGTTCTTCCTGCCGCCACTCTCCCTGCTTGCTGTCTGCAGTTCTTTGCCCAGCTTATTCTTCATCCTTGCACCAAGTAACCTGGTTTCTTGAGGACCATTTGTTTGCCACTTGCAAACTTTCCCAGAGAAAGCCTGGTAGTTGATGTCCTGTTGAATGTGCTTTTCATCTTCAGGGTTTCCACTGATGATTCTGGGCAGCAAACAGACCATTGCTCCTGTCAGCGCTGTGTGAGAGGGTAAAGTATCTTAAAATACCTGTATATGTAAACTTCTGTGATTCAGCTTTTGGAAAATTTTTTTGGAAGAACCTTACATTTCTGTGGTGTTTCCATCTCATTTTCAGTCTTGCCTTTCCAGCTGGGGGCCTTCCTTGCAGAGTTGCCAGCTGTGCCCAGAGGCCTGCAGATTGTCTCTTTAGCTAACTCAGTCCTCTTCTTTCTGTTTAAAGCCAACAAAGTCACTCTGTGCATGGCTGTTTGATTTGGGATGCCAGCTCTGCCTTCACCTCCGTGGCACAAATGTGCCCGTTGTGCTGGTCGGAGTGGGGTGTGCGTGGGATATCCTGCGTGTTAATGTCTGTCAGAGGCTGATGCAAGCTCTCCACTGCATATTGTTGGTTATAGTTGTGCATGTTTGCAGAGGAAATGTATCATTCTGTCTTTGAATGACACTGAGAAGGTTTTCTATAAGCAAAAATAAAATGGGAAGTTATCTAGAAGTGCAGCCTGTGTAGCTGCTTGTAAGAGATGTAGTGCTTGGTGGTTTCATGCCCACACTACCAGATTCAGTGAGAAGCTTGCTTTAAATCTGAGACAGACGCAGGCTGTAGCCAGCCTTGGGCCAGTGCACCTGGAGGATCGTAGTTTAGTGTGACTTCAGTGTCACCAGCCCAGGCCCTGTATGTACAAAACAACAGAATTACTTTTAGGCTGCCCTTACAAGCATGCATATGCATGCATAAGGGTAATGGAGCCCAGATAAATGGTTAGTGTATGTACTTAGGCTGCTATTAACTGCAAACCCTCATCCTGTCTCCTGGTATTTTGCCTGTTGTCCTTGATTGCTGAGAGTAATGCAGTGTGACTAGAACTGAAAGGACCATTTCTCTCCCTTTCCCAAATGTTTTCCAGTGTTTGACAG
This sequence comes from Falcunculus frontatus, assembly GCA_013398115.1. Classification (NCBI taxonomy): domain Eukaryota; kingdom Metazoa; phylum Chordata; class Aves; order Passeriformes; genus Falcunculus; species Falcunculus frontatus. The sequence continues at coordinate 382,367 of VZRV01008204.1, forward strand.
TTCTTTGCTGACCATCAGGATCCTTTTTATTATGGTCTCAGAGAAACAGCATTAAACAGATGTTTAAATAATTTTAAACAGATGTCAAAGATCATAAAAATCTGCTGGGCAAAGGCTGGACTTGTGTCTGAACACACTTAAAACCAAAATGAATACAACAGTAACAAATAGTCTCCTAACAAAACCAATTACATTTCCAAGTGATGGTGTGTCTAACTTATTTCAGAATCATTCAATTGGCAAGAATGTCTTTCTGTGTATCCTTTCTCTCTGACAAGCAAAAGCATCTGAGAAAATGCCCCTGAATCTGCCGTATAAAATAAGAGTAATGAACCTATGCCCCGTGGCCACAGGCAGCCCACGAGTTAATTCTGTGTGGCATGTGATGCCATGATTCCTCCCCTCCTCATATTATGACTAGATAATATTAAGGTGTGTATATTAATTTGCAGTCTTCTAAGTGGTTTTGAAAGGGCTCACAGCCAGAAAGAGATAATCCATTTAGTACAAAATCCTCAGCCACAAAACGAAGGTAATAGTGGGGAAGGAAGGAGGAGGAATTTACCCACAGGAGTGTGCCTCTATTATTTTGTGTGAAACGAAAATGTGGTTGGACCAAAATAACTCCACTGTGGCTGCCACTGTCTTTCTAGAGCCATGGTGTTCCTAGGTATCATGCATACAGTGAGACATGGCTCCGTGCTTTTAGAAATGAAGTAAAGACTTCGATAAAAATGGGATGTGCCAGAATTCCTGGTCTTGTTCAGACCTGTAGGAGTGATTGTTGCTGCCATTTGGTATAGATGGCACCTTAGCTCTGACACAGAATCATCGAATTGTTTAGATTGGAAAAGACCTTTACGATCATAGAGCCCAACCATGAACCCAACACAGCCAAGACCACCACTGAACTATGTCCCTACACGCCTTCTAAATGCCTCCAGGGATGGTCCTGTTCAGACGAGGTGGCTTTGGGTCACCAAAGAGAGCAAGATACAGGCTTGAAAAGGAAGCTGCTTTTTTTTTCTTTTTTTTTTTGTTTTTGTTTTTGTCATGGCTTCTGCAACGTTTCACTTCCTGAAAATTTTGTAACTTGTTTCAAGGTAAAAAAGAAGCACTTGAGTCAGGAGGATTTCTGGGGTGGTGTAGTGTTCTCATGTATGTTGTAGATATTTCTTTAGCAGAGAAATCCTCCAGAAGTTTGCTCTTTGGTAACGCTGGAAAGGTTTGGAGTGGTTGTGCCTAGATGCCTGGCTGTTTTGAGGGGGGCGTGCCCGTCATGTTAGGGTGTTAGTTTTCTTGAACTGCAGATGGCATCCAGCAGAATTTACCCACCTGTACTCTCTTGAGGTGTGGTATTTTATCTGCGCCTGACAAGTGCCTCATGACCTCTTCTTGCTCATCTCTTAAATGAAGATGTCGTTGTCATGGCTACATTTAGGCGAGAAATAAACATTGCTCCCAGCTTGGGTGCTTGTGTAATGGCTTGGTTCCAGGAAGGTGATGTTTTTGTCTGGATCCTTGCTCGAGGGTGGGCAGATGTTTTCTGTGACCTGGGAATAGAAGTGCCCGAGCTGGAGCTGACCAGTCACTGGTGGCTGCGGGTGCTGTGCCTCCCCTGGGGCACGACTGCAGGTCGGTGCCACTCTGTCAGCAGCACCACGCAGCGCTGTGGGTCACACGCTGGGCTGGGGAACAAATCCCTGGAAGCAAAGAGAACTTTTAAGCGTTGTTTCTAAAGGTCTATGTGGAGCTGATGCTGCTCTTTTGTTGCCAAGAGAGGCAGGGACTGGGATGTGTTGGTGATGGGAAGGGTTTCCCTGTGCTGGCTTTGTGGCGTGTTCAGGGAGAAGCCAGGCCAAGTGCCCTCTGCTCTTCCTAAAGCTGCCCCACCAGGAACAGATCTTTGCTTGTGAAATGAGCAGCTTATTCTTTAGGAGCTACTGTTGGAGTTATTGCTGTCTGCAGCTAATAACTAATGCTTCAACTAACATATTATGGTTTTAGGCTTCTTTTTAATCTCTGTCCGGAGCTTTTTCCTTTCAGTGGTACTAATACAGGTACTAGTACTAATCTGGTGTCAACAGATGCCTACAGGGCCAACAGATACTGTAGGTGTAAGCCTGTCAGGCAAATGTTTCAGAGTATATTCTGGTAGCACTGACCATTTCCTCTGTTTTTTTATTCCTGCTTTTCTTGAATGCCCTACTTCACATACTGCCTATGTATGTTGCAGAGCATACAGGTGAGGTAAACTTGCTGACAGACTACCTCTGTATTTTAACCATAAAGTGCATTTTTTTGACTGTTCCCATATTTCAATTAGCTTTTTTTTTAGTTTCTAGAAGTACATATCTGTCATTTGTCACTTTCTTTGTTCGCTGGAAAGCTTGGGCTGGCAAGTTCCCACAGCTGCTGTCTGTGGCTTCGGCCTTTTTTTCTTTGCTGCACTAGAAGCATGTAGCAACATGCTGTTGGAACCCTTCAGCCTGGTGATGGGTGGGAATCAAAGCATTACAAAATTACATTTAAAGGGGAGAAATTATTTTGCAGTTTTAACCAAGGGTTTGAGGTCATTCTTGAAGTTTGCAAGAAGTTGGTCAACAAATTACAGCATTTAGTTGTGGCTAGGTAATTGTGACATTCTGAAAGAGCATGTGCTTTTTGATGACAGAAATTTGCATGTGTTTTGCTTTTGGGGGAAGAAAAATCTTTCCTGTCTGCAGATGTACAACCAAAAATGGAGGCTGTTGAATGAATTTCTTCCATGCAGTGCTGAACCTCCTGGCCTAGCAGGCTTGTCTGCTTGGTTTTTGTTCTTCGTGTTACGAGCTGGTTTTTATATACGGACGTGCATTTTTGTGCTGGAATTACTTGTCAGGGCTTGCTCTTTTGTTTTTAAAAGAGTGCTTGGGGAGAATGCCCTCACAAAGCCATGCTTCCCCCTCAGAGCTGCATGCTACTGCATTTTTGTGAGGAAGTAGGCAAAACCAGAGTAGCTGACTGCTGCAAATGGTCTTAACTGATGTACCTGATGGCATCTATTTACTGAGCTAAGGCTTCAGCTCCTTTCCATAAAGGAATCGGTTTCTTATGGAAAACCCTTGTGCTATTGAATTATGTATGTGTAGGATTGCTTCAAGGGCCATGTGTTGATATCCTTAATGGCACAAATCTGCAAATAATCTCTAGTGATGAATAATTTGCTGTTTAAGTGTTAGGATTTTTATTCTGGCAATTTTTTGGATCTCATTATATGGCCTGTTCTTTTCCCCCATCTTGCAACCTTTGTAATTTTATAGAGTTGTTGCTTGAACAAATGTCTTTTGTCCATGCAAAAGCTATAGGAAAATAGCTGTTTAGTGTCTACTTGGTTGCGTACCTCTAACTGTATGTCTCTGTAAATGAAGTATTAGTAAAGAAGAGCATGTAACTTACAGAAATTTAAGAGCAAAAATGTAAAAATCAAGTATTGCTATCTGCAGTGTATCAGCTGAAGAGAAAACGCCAGTCAACTGCACCATTAGGTGCACAAGCTTTCACATTCTAAATATGATCAAATCATTTCTGGGAAAGGAAATGAGTGTGAACATTAATAAGCTTTTATATGTACTTTGTCATTAATAATGTAGATAATACCATTCAGATGGAGGACATAACCCATTTTATCACAGCATCATTTTAGCATGATAGGCTCCTTGCCTTTCCAAGGTGAAAGGGCCACACATTGCCTTCTGAAATCTCATCCTCGAATGAAGTTTTGCTTTTGGCTGTATCAAATCTAGACCAGCTTTGCAGCAATATGGGGAAGCTGCTTCGTATTTGTAGTAACACAGAGGTAGAGCACCTGCCTTGCTATGCTTCTATGTATAATTTTCCCCATACTTACAAGAGATAAAGGTGGACATCACGTCCTTTTCACTAGTGGTTTTATTCTTACCTCTCTAGGTGTTTTTGTTTTGGGTTTTTTTCTAATGAAGGTTACTTCTTTCGTCTTCTGTGCAGTAAGACAGCACAACAAAGCTGTGCCTGTGCTGTTGGGCCTTGCTGGCAGCAGTAGGTGGGTCCACAGGCCACCAGGCTGGGCTGGTGTCACTGCTGGAGCCAGCCCTCTTGCCATGGGAGCTGGTGCCAGCAAGGAGCCTGGCATCTTGAAGCTAGAATCTCACAGTATTATCTGATAAAACGCTGATTTGCTCAGCATGATCTTTAGTTGTTTAACATGCCAAGGGTAAAAAATGAAAGAACGAGGGCCTGAAATACCCCATATTGTCTTTATGTTTCCAGCTGTTTTAATGTGCTTGCCAATACAGCATGCAGCACTTATCTCCAATTTAAAATCGAGAGAGGGATTTATTTAGTCACTGACTCCAGGAACATTTCCAAAGTGTTCTACCAATTGAGTAAATGTGGTGTGCCAGGTTCTGCAACCATTGCTTCTGTTTGAGAGGAGCAGGCTTAGGTTAGTGATCTTGTTGCACTCTGCGTGACATGAATCAAGCCTAGTGTGAGGAATTTTTTTTCTTTTAATGTAAACAAGCCTTGATCCTTTAGCTATATGCATAATCCTGCTCCTCTTTAGGAGATGTGGCCCTGCTTCTGGTGGGGTTTTCTGCAGGTGGAACCTGTGGCTCAAATAACCTTGGCTGGTCACAAATCTGAGATTTTTTTTTTTTTAAGAAGCTGCCAAGGTGGCTTTAGAGTTCAGAAAGAGGGAGGTGGAAGGAGAAGAGTTGCCCTGGGGAGCTGAGGCAGAGAGCAGGAGGGATGATAGGAGGAGGCAGAGGAGAAGGCTGGCACTGTGTAGCTGGAGGTGCAGTGCTGCTGCCCGATGCCACTGCTGAGAGAAGGTGCTTGTCACCCTTTTCACAGCTGGAGAACTGGGGTGCAGAGAAACTCTGTGACTTGAGGTCAGGCTGAGAAGGGAGCTGGTGACAAGATCCTGATTTACCTCTTTCAATGGCTGATTCACAGTGATGCCCTTCCTTCCTGCAGGTTGTTTTAACACAGTTTACCATGTGGGCTGATGCCAATCTCATGATGTTGCAAGGTGAGAAATGAATGGTGGCATGCGTTGTCATAGTACAGTGTTAAATTCAATGAACATATTGGCTTTTTTAGATACTTGTTCTACGAAGTGTGAAATCAGCAGTGGTGCTGCTTAAGAGCAAGTGCTCTGTTAGGAAATGGTTTCTAGGTCACCTGGTAGGTAAAGACTTATTCTGGCTGATTGCTGTGGGTGGCTGTCTTTGGTCACTAATCCTGTGTCATAGGCTTAGTATTGTGTCCTGGCAGCACAAATGGTAAAAGTGAGATCAGCCTGTTATGCATCAATGCTGCTTGTTTAGCCTTAATGTCCTAATAATCCAGGACTGCCTGACTCTGCCATGGAGCACACATACACATGGAGCTGGGTCGTTCAGATAAATGGAGATTAGCCTCTCAAATCTGAACACTTACTGGCAGTGGATTAGATGGTGCCCTTTGGGTACATTTCACACAAGGTCTATTTCGTGTCTGGCTCAAACTCAGCAGTCTTAGAATCATAAAAGCATTTAGGTAGGAAAATACCCTTAAGATCATTGAGTCCAGCTGTTGAAAACACCATTAAACAACCGTCGCAGCTGGCACACTGTACAAACTCATCAGGATACAACACAGTCTTCAGCAGAAATGTTTGTGGTTTAACATAGTGCTGGCTGATTCCCATACTATTCGAGTCATTTAGATACATCCTTAAGTAGGGATCAATACATTTAAATTAAATTCTGACACAGGTAATCCACTTGAATACAAAGCAGGCATTTTAAACCCATTCAGAAACCCCACCCATGTCTTCTCAGTAAGCTCTGCTTATTACAGGTAAATATTTATAGACATATAATCTAGTTTCTAATTAAAAGAAGTTGTTCCTTCCAGAAGCATTCTTAAGAAGATTGGTAAATTTGTGCATCACCCCTGCTTCCCAGAGGAGTGTTAATTCTTTTCTGCAAACGGTAGCAAATGGAGCTGAACAGATTTGCCCTCCTCCCCAGAGAAGGGTAAGACTAGCTAAACCAGCCGTGTAGCCTGTGTAGCTCCAAGAGTGAATTATCCAGGCCTGGGTTCTCTGAGGATGTGCCCACTGTTGGGAGGGAGATCACACAGCCCAGGAGCACCTGCATGCTGTGGCTTGGCAGGTGCAACTACCTGGGGTAGCTGGTTCCAGCAGCCTTGTGTTTATCCTCTTCCTACAGGCATAGGCACAGCTTTCACATTAATCAAGGATTGCATTTGGGATCTCCTGGTTCCTGGGTAGAGTTTGCATGTCTTTAATGGGTTTTTATGCATGCTTCGTGCCCTCCAAGGCAGATCTGTGATTCACCAGAGAGCTGTCTGGAAAAGGAGAGACAAATGACAGCAAACCACAGAGCAGGCACATGATCTTCAGCACTTCTTGTTCCTGCAGGGCTGGCTGAAGACGTCTCCAAACAACTGTCTGAAAACCCTTGTGTGACTCCTAAGGGATGACTCTGTGCAGATACATGGTCTCCAAGCCTTTACAGACCTGCACACTTTCAGACAGTTGTCTGGGGAATTCTTCAGTTGGCTCTGTGGTAGGGGTGAAAATTAAAAGGAGGTGGACAAGCAGGTGTAATTCAGTGCCTGAAGCCTCCAAAAAGCTCTAGCATAGAGCAAGCTTTCTCCAAGGGCTTGTGTACAGCTGCTTGTCTAGGACCAAGCAAATAGGGAAGGCTCTGACCCACAGAAGTAACAAAATCTCTCCATGCATTTTCTTTCCCTGTGAGATTATTGAGCTGTTCAGAGTCTGCTGGATTGAATTGCCCTGCTGCTTGCTGGCATACTGTAACATCAAAAAAAAAGTGCAGTGAAAATAACTGCTTCAACTCTGTGGATACAATCCCCACCATAGTGGTGCATTTGTTTTATTCCTGATGCGGCTTCTGTTGATGTATTTTGTTTGCTTTCAAGCAATAGGCTTGGAGAGAACACTCCAGAGTTTTGCCCGTTCTTAACGAAATGTTCAGCTGATATGTTAATTGAGCCTTGAGCACGTGCAGTAATACTTTCAAGCCATGGTAGATGTTTCACCAATAAGATAGTTCTCTCCTCAGAGGGGTAAACCGTTTGCTCAGCCAGAGGAGAGCTTGCTTGCTTGTGCCTTACATAAATTTATGCACGTTATATTGCCCCACAAAGTTGTGCCGAGCCCTGGTGTTCATAGCATGACAAGTGGAATTAATGTAAAAGCCGTCTTTCTGCTGAGGTCTGCCTTAACCAAGCTGAAAAACCAGCCAGACCTAGTTCATACTGCCCATGCCCCCTTTTTGGGAAACAAACGTGGTTGAAGACAAGCTTTGTATTACCAGTGAGCCCTTAGAGGTTAGTAAAACCTCCTACAGAAATATAAGTAGGAGAGGCTTTACCTGTGGACTGTTGTCTGTTCCCTGGTGGACTCCTGGGACCTGATGCTCTCCTTACCTGTGTGGCAGAGCCAGGCTTGGAATGCTGTCTCTGGTTTCTTGCCCTACCACCAGGCAGGCCTGGGGGCTGTCTTGCCTTGAGATGTGGGGGAACTGCCACAGGTTGGGTAAAGCCAGAGTAGCTTTATTGACAGTGACTGTCCTGCTTCTGGGAAGGGGCCGTGTCTGGGCAAAGCATTTGCTTCCCCATCCTAAGGATTAGTGATCCAACCTGTGGGCTTCTTTCTTTCACAGTGGGGATCTGCTTTGTTATGCTGCCAGCCCTTTCCCTAAGTAGTGGCTAACCCTGGATTTAAAGATCCCAGAAGGGACAAAGGAGTTTAAGTGTCTTTTTGATCTTTGTTGCTGAGGTGAAGTTGGATCATTTCCTGTGAGCTGATTTCAGTTGTGCTTGGAAATTTACTGAAACAGCTACTCCAAAATAACTCTTCTGAAGAGATATTTTGGTGTGGGTGCTCATATTCTTGCATAAGAGTGTAGTTTGCTGGTCTCTCTTAGTGCACCATGGAACTAGAATAATTGCTGACTAATTATTCAAGAACAGTGCTTTTGGTAAATGCCTGAGCACAGAAAAGCCCACTACAAAGAACAAAGACACCCCCCACCCCACCCTGATTCCAAAGAGGAGGTTTGTCCCAAGGTATTTAAATAGTTCTGTTCATTCATGTCTGTTTAGAAAAGAGCAGTGGTAAGTTTTATGTTGCATGGTTTAAAATATTTCATATTAATTAGCAAACAAGTACCAATTAATTTTACATTATGATGCTTAAGGGGTAGACTGCAAGGAGTGGTATTTAGCTGTGGCTGTTTGGCAATTATGACCTTGTATATAATAACAGACTCAATAAATTCTTGATGTGAGAGAGCACCATTAATCAACACAGAGTTAATTAACTGTGCTGCTTACTTAGGAAGTGCTGTGCAGAATGGTCTGAATCTCTGCAGTGCTACAGGCTGAAAATGTTTGATTTGTCTGATATCTGCCTTGTTTACATAGAAATCTTCCTCGAAGTTGATGCTGAAGAGGGAGCAACGCTTCCTCCAGGTGACTGAACACTGGTCCCACAGGTCATTCTCTTCTGTGTCTCTGACACTCTGCCAGACCTTACGTGGGTCACTGTGTCACTTAGGCTTTCTGTCACCTCCATGTAGAAGGTGGAAGCCTTTGGATGAGTGCTGCAGTGCTGGTAATAGAAAGTGCTCTTGCGTCAGTGGTTTTGTTCAGGTTAATCCTATAGGACTGCCAGGAAATTAGGAATCAGTGTGATAATTAACAGTTAATACTCATCAGCTCTAATTTAGACTTTACACAGGACTGTTATTTTCTTGTGTGTTTCTTTAATAATTTGAGAGGTAGCTCAAAAATGAGAAAAATGAACAAGATTCAGCACACCTTCAGAGAGAAAAGCTTTCCATCTCTGTACCACTTGCCTCTCTACACTCCAAATAGATCTTGTCATTTTTCTGAATATGTGATACTTAGATATATGAAACTGTCTCAGCCTTTTGTTGGCTCAGTGTGCATATTAATGTGAAGGATGGATTTCTAACCTGGCATTGTACATTTTTAATCATCTGGCTTTTTTGCTGTCCCTTGAACCACTTTTGTATCTGGGGTCACTGTAGGCTGTCACAGAAGGATTCAAAGGTCTGAGCCATAGGAATGCTTTAAGCTTGCTGAGAGCAGTAAGAGCCAGTTTGGGGTTTGAGTTGCTTCAGTATGAGAGAAATGAGAGAAAACAACTGCTTTCTTGGTGCTGGAATGTGAAGCCTCCTGAGTTCATATGCCCCGTTTTTATTCTTGAAGTTAATTTAATGTAGAGGTGTAGCACAAACGATCTTCTTTCTTTCCTTTTTTTTTTTTAATTTTTTTTTTTTTTTAAGTAAGTGCAGTTAAGTGTAATCCTTCATCTTCTTTCCTCTCTCTGCCACCTGGGCTGTTAGTCTTAATTAGAGCCCATTTAGCAAACAGCTAATACAAGAGTATCTTAGTACACTACCACAAGATGTGGCAACCAAATAGGGCCAGAAATAGATGAGCAAAAACTGTGTAGTCTGAAAGTGTAATGGAATGCTCTTAACTGTTTATAATGATGCAACTAATTATAGAGGCCTGAGAGTGGGGAAGGGAAGGAGAGAGGAAGAGGTTTTCACTTCAGATCTCAGGGCAGAGGAAAGTGATGGTTCAGCTAATCTCTCTTCTGCAAATGGGATTTTTCTGCTGCAGCCCCACAGCTTCTGTATTCGATACAAAGGAAGGCAATAATTCTTAAATTATAGAAAAACAGCTGTTCTTTTTTTTTTTTCCACTTTTTTACTCCCCACTCTGGGAAACACAAGTCAAGTGACACCTCTTCTTATTAACCCCAAAGTGTAGCTGGTGGTTATGGCCTGGTGTTCCTGCTTTTCTGCCCTCCCACCCAGCTCCCTCTTTAAGTGGCTGGCGTGGCTCTTGCTGATTCTGGCGGCTCATCCTGTGCTCCAGCTGCCATGCAGACAGCACATTCAGAGAGGCTGCTTCACTTAGGTATGTAACACTTTCTCAAATTCAGGCTTGGCCCTGGCTTTTCACGAGCCGCAGGGGAGTCAATCCAATGAATGGGCAATACTGTACTAAGCTGATATTAATGACAACCCTTCCATTTGAGTGCTGTGGCCGATGGTCCCACACACATATGTTTTAAGGTATGCACTACATAGTACATGTATAGTTCCTTAACATATGTTTTTTTTGATTTCTGAGTTGCCTTCAAGCATGGTTTTCTTTCGAGCCATGCATGTTATTCCTTGTTTTGAGAAGCCCTTTCTCTCTTGCCCGTATATTAGCAGAATTTTTCCTTCCTCATACCTCTCGTGTTTTCAGAGTGTGGTTTCCCCTGTGCCCAGCTTGTGTCAGAGAGTCCGAGTATTGGACTTTACTCCTTGATTTTACCCCCTTTTATGTTTCTAGCACAATCTCTCTTTTCCTTTTTTTTTTTTTGCCAGCTGCCAGAGTGTCTTCAGTGCTGTGAAGTCAGATGAAAAGTAGCAGTTAAAGCTCCCTTTGCAGCAGACCTTCCCTTGGATATGCTGGTAGAAATCCCTTGGATCTCTGCTGAAGTTTCATCATCCCCTTCATTCTTAGCTTCAGAAGAACTTGGGTTGTTTTCTCCTGACACCACCAAAAAACCTGAGCTGGGGGCAGTACAAGCAAGAGTCATTAGTTTTCAATAATTTTAGGTATCATATGTCATTTGTGGTTCATAATTTCTGATGATTTCATGAAGAGATTTTTCTCCATTTGTTTTGGCCTTATAAACAGCCCATATTTTTTCTCTTACAACAAAATGCAAATGATTTTATGAATATGTTAGGTATAAATTGAAGACCGTAAGTGGTACTAAAGATTGGTTATATGATGTGGAATGTATACAAGTAATGGATGCAATCAGAAAAGGCTGAAAAAGTGAAATGTAAAACAGCCATAGCAGTGTGAAATTTTAGATTATTTTTGATTATGTGAAGGATGGGGAAGATACAAGACTGGAGACAGGCAAATGTTATGCCTATTTTAAAAGTGGGGAAGTGAGAAGCCAGGGAATTAGTGTAATGCCAACATTGTGAAGTATACAAAGCAAGTTGTTGGACAGATTTATAGATATCTAGATGATGTTAAGGTAATTTAAAAAAAGAAAACCATAGAAAAGCATGGAAACAAATGTTAGTCCTAAGGAAGGGCCCATGTTTTTACTTTTTTCTTACAAAGATTCAGAGAAGTGGGAAGGCTGGTATTATTTCAGATTTTGGAACTAAAATATCATTTATTATAGTTGATTTATGTTTTAGAAGCTCTAAATATGGTGAGGTGCATCCTGGTTCCCCAAATTTCAGCAGCAGTTGAACTTCCATGTACTTAATGGCATCCAGCCTCTTTGATGATATAAGAGAGGGAGGATTGTGATGTTAAAAAGTCATAAAATGTCTTGTTCCCAGAAGTCTCTGGCATGGCAGAATTTCCGTAGATTCTTAGAATCTCAGGGCTTCTGAGAAGTGAAGTCTCTGCTGTTGATTTTTCTACTCTGTTCAGGGAAATGGGACTTGGTGCACGTTTTTTGAAACTTGCACACCACCAGCAGAAACTTCCCTGTGAAGGCCCTGGACTTCTGTGAGCTGCTCCAGCTGCGAGGGGAGTAATAGGGAACAGTAAGTGCTAGGCTTGTTCCTCACATGAGTGTGATGAGAGAGGCTGACACCTGGGCAATTTTCAACTGTTTCTAAGCTGAGATGCTGATAAAAGCACCCACTCTGTCTTCACCACTCCCTTCTCGTGACTCTTCCTTGCAGACCCTCAGAAGGGAGCTCTTCACTTTCTGCCAGTGGTGCAGCTTTCTGATCAAGCTTTTGCTGTGGCTGCAGCAAACTTGGTCAATAATACAGGAAGAAAGACACTTTTGGCATGGATAAAAATTACAGGATTTTGTTGCCAAGGCAAGCAATTCCAGTTTCAGCATGCAAAGGGGAAAAGTATTCCATTGTCTAGTTTAGTGAAAGCTGTAAAACTGAAGGAAAATAAATGTACTCTAAAATATGTAAGGAATTTGACAGTGTCTGAATTTACCCGGCATTATAAGGTAGCAATGGCTTGTAGATACTGACTCTTCTCTTCAGAAGCATTTTTAATCCTTAAATGGTACACTGAAGTTGCTTTCTTGCATTCCAGTACAAATATTTCCAGCATGTTACAAGACAGATGAATGAATGGAAGGGAGGGAGATAAAGTGATGCTTTCTGATTAGAAGGTTTCTTCTTAAGAGGCTTAAAAGAGCTGTCTGCTGTGGGCATTTTGATTCTGTTAGTATAGAAGGATGATTGAACGGAAATTTTAATATTAGGGTGTGACATGGATTTCTGTATCAGATTTCCCCCTTGAAAAAGACTTCTGCATAATGGCTTTCCAGATGAAGGAGTTAACCTCTTATAATATTTGTTATATATTTGGAATTTTGAATATTTTATTCTTCTGGCTGCAGCTGGACAAACCAGAATTTCTGCTGCTTGTATGGATTTTAAAGGTTTGATATATTTGGCTCCTTTCTAACTTTATTATAATTTCCATCTGAAAGGAACAGTAATTTAAGAGAGTTAAGAGAACAGATATCTATACACAGCAGATTTGAGAGTACATTTACCTGTTTCTCGTGATTGTCGAACATACACTGTAATTGCTTGAGAGGCCTTCAAGGTGAAGAGAATGAAATCTAATCTTGAAAACAAAGGACAAGTTAGATGAGGAGAGGAACAGTACGGAATATGATTTCCGCGTGCCTCAAATACCTGGGAGAGGTTATTTTGTGATTTGAGAAGCCTTTGTGATAAGGTGGGAGCTCTCTATGGCTGATGCCACTTCTTTCTTTGAACCCCATGCTCTCAAACCACATTGTAAACATTACCTTTACCTCAGTGGCTTGGCTGGGTCTCACAGATAGATTTAATGCATTCTTGAAAGCATTTGAGCTTGTAGATCTCTTTCCCATTCCAGTCAGTTCCTAATGAAACCACTGCAGGTGCTCATTCCAAACAGAGGGCTCTCCTGGTGGGAGTAGAGAACAGGAATGATACACTGCTGTGTTTCCATTGGGAGGAAGCAATACAGACATCATGCTTATTGCATTTCCTTGTGCAAATCTTAGGAATTGTCTTTTCAGTGGCTGTGCTGCTCCAGCACGGAGTCTTCAGCATTGCTCTTCATCCTCCCCATGAATGGAGAATGAATGTCCCATCTGGTTTTGTAAATGTGTGGCTTTGCACACAAGCAGCCACACTTCCCTGATGTTCAAGGAGGCCCTGACCTCCCTGCAAGCTTGCATTGCAACCAGGGACCCCAGTGTCTGCAGTTCTGGGGCTGTGTGGCTGAGGTGAACCCACTGTTCAAAAAGGGACAGTGCTGTTTTTCCTCTCTTACTGTATTCCTCCAGAGCTTGTTAAAGTCAGTATACATCGTTTGGAGTTACTGTCTTTGTGCTTGAACCTTTCATAAAAAACTTAACACCATCTTTCCCACCTCATCCTGGCTCCAAATGGTTATTAAATTCGGTGTGTTGATCCCCTGTGACATTTCTCTCCTTGTTATCAGAGTAGCTGAGACCCTTTGGCTGCCTTCGCTTTTCCCTTCCTGAACTTTGTCTTGCTTCCTTTTAAACCACCCAAAGACTGTCTCTGAAATTGTCTTATAATTGATTTCATCTGTTTACTTTCTTTGAATTTTTCTCCTGCTGTATTCTTGTCTTCTGGAGCTATTTTTTGCTTTATTTTCTGCCGGCTGTGATTTTGCTTGGCTTATGCTCTTGGCACTATTGCTGCCTTGCAATGGGCTTCTGTAGAGAGAGGGGGCCTCTGCAGATGGCCTGTGGGCAAGCTGCTGTGGCTAGGGGGATTGGCTGGACACGTGTCCCTAAAACCAGCACCCAGATGGAAGGTCTGGCGAGGCAGAGCAGGTATTTCTTGTTAAATGAGGAATGCTTTGTGTGACTGTGCACACTTGTGCCAGGGATGATTTTACACCCGAGTACTTTGCGAACACTGAAACTTCCAGATAGTTTCCCCTGTTTCCTGGTTGAAACTGTTTCAGCAAAGAAATTCCTCATTGAAAGTCATCCTCTATCACAGGGCCGTAAATACTGTGCCTTGTATTTTGTATTCTGTCTGGCTTTGAAGTAGCTGGTGCTAAAATATGTGTGTGAAGCACTCTGTCGTGCTATTAGAAGGCACCTACTTTTATAGCTGCAATTTGGTTTCTAAAAACGTTGACTATTTTATTAAAAAGATTTTATTTGGTTGTGTGGCTTGAAACAGCAATAAAGTCATATCCTGTCTCTAAAAGGTAAGTGTTATTGAATGTTCAGGAATGTGTTCAATATACAGATGTAAATTAAAAATTCAGTCCCTGAGTGTTGTAATAAAAGAAGTTAGGACTAAAATAGTGATAGGCCTGTGAGTTTTATTATATCATCGCAGGAAATTTCTGTGAACAGTGCATAGAAGACCTGGGTTATCTGAAACTGGCTGCCCCAAACCAGCCAGGGCTCCTGCTCCCTAGTCCCTAGGAGCCAGAGCAGTGAGGATCAGTTCCCTCTGCTGGCTCAAGCACTGCCTGCCAAAGGAATTCCCAAAACTGAATGATGCTCCAATATAGCTGCTCTAGCAAGTTGCCCTACAGCTGTGTGATTTCACTTTAATTGGTCCTATCTGTTTTATTTCTGGTGTCTGTCTTCCCTCTCCTTTAAATTGATGCCTTAGGTTTTAACTTTTATATTTTCAAATTCTGTACTGCTTAGAGTGTAACTCTGAAGTTCCTTGTAGCCTGTAATTCCTGCTCTCTCGTACTGGGCAGACATAACAAAGCCTCTCCAGGCTTTGCCTTCAAGGACAACCAGGCTGTTTTTAGGCCCAAAATGTGTAAACTAAAGATTCTAAGGGGGGCAAGCTGAGGGGCGTTACATCGCTAAACTGGGGCTTTAATTGGAGAATTAACCCTGATATGCAAATGATCCAAACCTATAAAAGTGTGAAGAACTCATGACCTGTCGTCCATCTTGGGGTCCAATTTTTGGAAGCAGCCTCTGGCTCCCCCAGGGTGTACCTTGAAGGCCCTTCAAATAAATACCTGTCTTTATTCCCTTACTCTTGTCTAGTCTCTGTTTCTAGGTGGCTGGCGGAGTCATCAACATGACAATTCTTTTTCCCTGAAGCCTGTGTTGAAAAGGTGACAATATTTTAGTTTGCACAGTATCTCTTGCAACCTTTGGTTACATATGTAAAATGTAAGCTTGATTGTGACCCTGACAGCCAGCAAAGGAAACGACTTGCAGGGCAGCTTGGGTGCCTTGCTGCCAGCCCCTTGGCCCAGGCTGTGCCCACCTGAGCAGTGGTGCTGCATCCTGAACTGCTTATGAGCCCCTTGACCTAAACTGCTCCATGGAATAACCTGTGCTCCTTCTGGGATTTCAGAGACCAGCTGGCCTGGCACGCTATCAGAGCACGCAGAGGCTCCTTTTTATTTGGAGGAACCAGTCATGGGAAATATTGATCTTCTGAAAGACATTCCTTGCTCGTTTTCTTTGATTCCTGTTTCACCTCTCAAGGTGAAGATGACATGGCAGGACAAAGTAATGGCTTGGAGGGCTGTCTGGGCTTTATGGGGCCATCTGTTTTGCAGGCCTGGTATTAACTCCCTGCATATGTGTTGCTGCTCTACAATCTGTTTATACAGTATGTGCAGGTTCAGAAGAAATGTGCAGCAAGCAGAGGAAATGCATTTATCTTTTGCTGGCAGAGACAGCAGCCCTGCAGAACTGACTTAAAATACGGTTGTTTGCCTGTGGCATAAGTAGAAATATCTCTTCTCTGGTTGTTAAGCAATTTCTTTGAATGTCACTTGCTTTTTACAATAACCTCTCACAAAATACCTTAATGAAACCTTCCTGGCATTTTTAACCCCCAGCACAGCTTATGGGGTTTATGTTAGTTGTCTATAACAATAATGGCAAATATTATTGCCATTCAGGAACTACCTTTTAGATGTGCAGACATAAAAGCTTGGCTCCACCAAAATTTATGGGCATGTTGCCATTACCTTGGGCAGACTAGCACTTTCCCCTTGGATGTTGGCTCCTGATCCTGGGAATGCTCAAGAGACAGCCTTGTTTGCGTTTCATATGTGTCTGTTGGCATGAGCTCCTTGGGCTGGAATCACTGTGCTGGTGGAGCATCTCTTGGAGGTTTCATACTGAAGTATTAATCCAGATGAGTAATCTAGTACGGATTGTATTTAGAATTTTGGAAGATCACCCCTATTTTTTAACTTTGTCTTTAATTTAGGTGTTAATGCTGGGATTACTGAAATAGATTGTTGAAATAGACTGTGTCTTGAGCTTGCATGGTGACAGCACAGACAGATCTTGGTCTTGCTTTTAACTTAATGCCTGGTAATTTCCTTATGTTAACAAAGCGTGCTGGAGGAGGCACCCTGGTGCTGGCAGCTGGCCATGTGAGGCATCTTGGAGAGGGTGGAAAAGATTTGGTGAAGGGTTGGCATTCAGAGTTCACCCCCTGAAAAGACCAGGGTGCCTTTTGGGATAGGCATCAGTAAGTCTTTTGCTTGGTGGGTGATGCTGAGAACAGATAGAGAAATGAGCTGGCTGAAGTGGTGCTGTAGTGGCACATAAAACATTGCTCTGCTTCTCAGCTGGCTCCTCCTGGGATGTGCTTCTCAGGTGCTTCATTGCAGTGGCTGTGCTTGGCCTCCACCCCTAAGTGGGCACAAGGTGACAGTCGTGGGGTGGCTGAGTACCCCGAGCTCTTGTCCTGGCTGCAGCACTGGCTCAGTCCTGTGACCAGCCTCAGCTGTGACCCCGCTGTGCTGGCTGCTGTGTTGTGGGATGTTCAGGAGATGCCCCTGCTCTCAGAGGTGTCTGGTACCTGCTGTAGGCACCCTGCCAGAGGCAGATTTTGGCACAACACTCACGGGTACAGCCTTGCTGTGTTGCCCCGTGCCTACATCTTGATGGGCTGCCTCTCCTTCCCGAGCCACAGGTGTTTTGCTCCCTGTGCACCAGGTATTTCCACTCTGGTGCCATGGCTGTGATCAAGGTGCCCTCCATCGCTGTGCTGAACAGCTCCTACCAAGCCATTGCACCAGCTTTTACCCTTCCCAGAAGTAAAAAATAAACTCTGAACACAATCTTGCACTTGTGGTTGAGTCTGTCTTTTTTTGTGGCTGCTGAAATAGCCTGCAACCAGAGTGGTTTTCAGGATGTTGCTGGAAGGAATGGAATGGAAAATCATGAGGGTGTATCACATGGCATAGGTTCAGGAATTGTCTGGCACCTCTTGCTTTAATGTGATGAGCTTTGCTGCATTTGTTATCCTCCTGGTGACTCCATGCATTGGACATTTGGGAGGACACGAGAAAAGGGTGTTCCTTTGGTAAATGACATTAACCATGTGTGTGAAATATCCTTATTTTCCGTCTAATCTTCTGTGGGGATGGCAGTGCTGTTAGTTTCTGACTAAGTACTTGATACTTGCTTTCTGTCCTAACCTCTTCAATGATATTTTCAACTGTTACACACTTGTCTTTTTGCACCCAATCATGTTTAGAATAATTTTTATTCCTTTAAAATCCCTGTGAATAGCTTTATTCTGGTACCAGTATATTTGACAGCTGTCACAAACAAATGCCGGTCCTTCCTGAAGGACAGGACTGGAAGTGACATATACTGTCCTTTGTGTTCTGTATACCCAGTTCAAAGCTAGGAAATGCTCCTTTTTGTATATGATAATAAGATTTCGTTTAATTTGTTGTTAGTGATTAAGTTCAGGGTTTTCTTTTCCTCCCAACAAGGCTTGAAGAAGTACCTGCAAGTATCTGCTCGGGTAATCTGAAGATGAAATTATTTAAGTCTAAACATTATGAGAAAGGGGAGAACATGATATAGCTGCCAACTACTTATTTGTTAACTGTATTATTTTAGACACTAAGGGGGGTTTTGCTGATTTTGTGATTAGTAAAAATACAATTTCTTGATGTCATGCTCATGATGTTAGCTGCAAGTTTAAATGAATCTGCTGTCTTCAATTACGTGTGAGCTGTATATCAACTTGCTGTACTTAATAGCAAGGACATTCTGTAATTGAGGTATTCGGCACTGTGACAGACAATTTAATATAAATAGGTTTTTATATACCACCATCATTTCTAGTATTGAAGGATCAGTGGTCCGTGAAATCAGATCTATGTGGCTATTCCTGGTGCATTAGCATTACCTAATTTTCTGTGACAAACTTGGGGAATACAATATGGTGGTGGGTTTTGGTTGCCTTTGTTTGTCTGGAAATGACCTTCATTATATGTTAACTTGGCACACTGCATGACATTCTGTCCTGGTTGCCTCGATGTACAAATAAAGATGATAAAGTGACAGCTGCCTGTTTTCCTAGAGGGACAGGTACTAATTCAGAAGAAGAATGAGAAACTCAATGTTCAGCAGGAACAGTGAAAATTCCTGTCTACTTACTTCCACATTATATAAGTGAAAAGGTACATGTTTAAGTTGTGTAGTTTTAGCAAGGTAGTTTTAAAAGACCTGTAAGCATATTTGTGCATATACCGAGCAGTAATAATTTTATGTTTTGTAGTACTCTGTACAAAATTGAAATACAGCATATGAGAGCTAATGTTATCTTTAAGAATGAGGAGTATTGTAAGCAGCATATGCACCTACATGAACTATTAGTAAGCTGGGAGTAAACTCTTTCCAAACTGATCCAATTTGAGAGGTACAACTCTCAAGTGTAATGTTGTGTTGTGCTTCTGCTGCAAATGGAAAGATTTCGAAGCTGCTTTCAAAATGCAGTGTTTAATATGACACTATGTATGTCAAAATACAGCTGGAGTAATGCCAGGAGTAGTACAACAAAAGATAAAACAGAAACGGAGACTGGAAATTTTCTACAGAGAACAATACTGTGAGCAAGTTGTCACACATCAAAGTATGAATAGAAGCTTAAGCTTGCCTTCTTTTGAAGGTTGTATTGTATTTCTGATTTGGAAAACAATATTACAACATCTTAAATCAACTCTTACATGAGCTGTCTCACTAGTTCTTGTTGCTTCTGTGCCTATTGGCACTCTAACTTTTGTTCCTTCCCTAAACCATGGCATTGGGAAGGTTTTACTGCTTTCTTTAGGTCCCAGCAAAACGCAGTGGAAAGTCTTAGACTGACTTGGTGGAACGTGTTCATCACTAAACTGCTGATCAGGAATGAGTCCAGGCCCTGCTTCCCTACCCAATTCTCCCTGCCCTCTCGTGAGAAGAAACATCCCATTATTTCTAGTCAGTGGGACGTTCCCACCAGCAGCCCAAGAAGCTCGGGAGTGAACAGACCTTGCTGGTCACACACTGAAATAACTACGCATGAAGTTAAGAGCTGCAGACATTTATTCTCAGATGTGTCATTAGTTCAAAGCAAACAGTGTTGAGAAGACAGAAAGGGATTGTGTTCAAGGAGCAAGGTTGACTTCTGTGCTTTCTCACAAGATAGCTTACGTGGGTAGGTTTTGGAAACTTTCCATGCAAAGGCAAACATACCATGTGGGCAGCAGCCCAGGGCCCCAAAGATAAGGCAGCGTAGCAGTGTTTGTATCGTGATTTCTTTTGCTGTGCCTCATTAATAATGAAAGAACTGAATGATATAATGTGGGCTAATGTCTGGCAGGAGAAGCAGTGGCCTGGATTTGATGTTAAGTTGGTGAAAGTGAGTGAGACTCTGCTTCACCCCACTCATTGTTATTCCAGTTGAATTGAAAACTACTTTTGCTGTCTCCTGCTGTCTCCTCTTCTGTCAATCAGATGGGAGTCACAAACTAAGCTGTACAAGTTGAGGCTTTTTATCCGGAAAATACTTAGCAATTCAGAGAATTCATGAATGCGCTGTTTAAATGTTGAGCTTTTTTTGTTGTGTCCTTCTGTCTTCCCTGTTCTAAAGTGTTGTGAGATCCCACCTTTGATCTGACTGATCTCTGAGAATGTGATTAATTTTGGCAGGTAGCAGCTAACCTCTGTCTTTGGGTTGAGGGTGGAAGTCAGTGTAGGTTTCAGGCATTGTTATAGAATTGTGATGGTATAGCGTAGCTTTCAGATACTTCACTTGTTTTCTGCTGAGATAAATTCTGGGAACTACTTCTTCAGCCTGTAACAAATTTCAATTCTATTCACAGTATAAGTTCTCCCTCCTAAAACTTCTCAGCTTTCTCTTCTATTCCTTGTTCTGTAGCATGTTCAGAGGACACTTAAAATACGAGGTTTGGAAAATGAGTGATGATTTTAATCTGTGCAGAGACTTTTCAGCCACACACGTCCTGTCTGCATTTTCTGTGTGCTCTTGCAGATTGAATTTTTCAAGGTTTGCCAAGTGATGAAGTCTCTAAGCTCAGGTAAAATGAATTGGATGCTATAAACATCCTACTTCCCTCTTTCCATGCCTTAATGATGATCTCATTCCTCTATGCAGTGAAACTTAGGATTGTTATAAACAGGAAACATTATCAAAACAAATTGGCTGCACCCACCCCTAGAACTTCAATTATATTTCAAGATCTTGCTTGAACAAAATAGACTGTATTTGTGCAAAAGCATGGAGCTCTGATTATATCACTGTATTAAAAAAAGGGATTGTAATAGAATGGAAGAAAATTTCACTAGAAAAACTGGAAGACATCTAGTTCTAAACTTGGCAGGGTTAGTTGGATAATTGAAGGTCTGGCAGGTCAATCTGCTCCGTGCTGCAGTCTAACAATTATATAATTGAAGCTGCTTCCGCCTTCTAACTCCCAAATAAATTTGGCAAAATGGTGTTCTCTCTCTAGCATGGGGAATAATGAAAGTTATTGACCGTGACTATGAATTACCTGGTGAACCCTGCAGAAGCAAGAGAGATACTGTCTTTGTGAGTATCTTCTCCAGATTTATTAGGGCTCATTAAATAACAATGATACTGCCCAATTATTGTTTATACTACAATGTGCTTGTAGCTTCATTTTCATGAGGCATAAAGATTAAAAAAAAACCCCAACACTGGAAAACGATATGAAAAAACGTGCCCAACCAGCTTCTGGTAGCTTTTAAAAAGAGATATTAAGGCTAAATTGCAGCTGTAAATGTATTTTAATTTTCAAAAGCAGTTTGCATGTCTGCAGACTGCCTCTACCTGGGGACAGTGACTCCAGCTGGCTCCTAAGAAGGCTGTGCCTTCTGTACCTGGGTGGGCTTCATGCCTGCATGGCCACTCCCTTCACTGGAATCACGGGGTTTGTGGTTGAAGTTCTTGTACCTTTGCCTCCTTTTTTATTATGTACCTGTGCTGTAGGCCGTGGGGAAACCTTTTTGTTGTTCTTTCCACCCGTTTTATATGATACTTCACTGATGCACTTCTGAACAAACCTATTTGTCTGGTCCTTTTGGAGCCAAGCAAAAGCACAGCTAGTACAAGCAGGTGATTTACAGTTTGGAAGCTTGGGAGCAGTGAGAGATGATGATGCAGAAAGGAGATGATGAGCCATGATGGGGAAAGGTGGAGGCTGCTGACCAGAAGCTTGGGCAGGGTCTGCTGCAGACATCAAAGCTGTTCGTTTGTTTTTACCTTGCTTGTTTGGAGGTTGCCGTTGTTAAGCTGCCTGGCTGTTGTGGCTGGAAGCTCTGCTGGTTTCTGTTCTTGAAGGATGAGCAAGAAGCCTGTAGGTAAACACAAAACCTCAATGAGATAATCTTGTTTTGCTCCACTTCCCAATATTTTTTTTTTCCTTTGCTTGGCCTTGTGCTAAAGAGACTTTTGGGGTTACTTGAGGGGAAAGGTAGAGGAGCAGGATTGGTCTGGGATAGGTAATGGATGCACACAGGGTAAGTGGTGCTGAATGCAGGGTGCTGCCGTGCCCTGCCCCTGCTGCTCACCTCGGCTGTAATTACAGCAGGAGATGTCTCAACAGAGGAAGTTGTTTGTAACCCTGGTGCTGCATGTCAGTGCTGCTCAGCTGTTACTCATCCAGGCTGTTAGAGATCCAGTATGGCAGGGAGCTCAGGAAGTCCTGGGGTCAAGTGCCCTGCAAAGCAGGCATCCAGCCAAACCAGGTGGTTTGCATTTCTGTCGCTGCTTTTCAGAGCAAGCTGGTTATTAAAGCTGTCCCAGACGAAATAGCACAGTTCCTCTTCCTCTCCTGGTGCATCCCAATGAAAGTATTCATTCATGGTAGTTATGCCAATCTCTTAAATCTTTATATGTGCATAAGCAAGGCTTGACTTGTCATTGGAGTTCAGCAGGTGCATAGATGTTAAAAGTGCTGTGTCTTCTGTAATTTTTTCCTGATGTAGCAATTTGGCCTTTACCAATAGCCTTAGGTTTAAACAGCACAGGATATAAAATGAGTTAGTTATGCTGCTCTGCTTGTTTAAGAATAATTGTAAAAAATGCCTTTGGGGTTCCGGGAACACACGTTAACAGAAGGTGCATTTCAGTGGCTTCGCATGGTACCTGACTTTCACAGTAGTTCAGCTGCGGTTCTCAGAAAAAAAAAACCAAAAAACCACCTTAGCAGGAGATTTATGGAAATGCAGTGGATTTTGTTAGTGTCTGGATTTCCCCACATCAGCCTCAGGAGAGTCTGATGCCGTTTGTCTGCAGAACGAATACTGGACAGGGAGCTTTGACATCTTTAAAAAGGCACATAAACCTGAGTCTGCCTTTAGGGGAGGGCAGCCCTGAGGACCAGTCTGTGGATCTTGCCCTGTAGCTGGGAGTGTCTAGTGCAGAACTAGCTGCTCTGTGACCGAGGAGGGAGCCTGAGTACCCAAAGCACCCTCAGAGCTGCTCCTCCCTGCCTGTTTAACAGCAGCACTGGTACACTCTGGAGCAGCCCAAGCTAGTTTTTCTGGCATGGTCATGATATGCGATGTAGTGAAACTATAATATGTAATTTTCCCTTGAATACTGTATACTATATATACCCTGTACTCTGCCATCCTTGCTCTGTTGTGATGCAATAGCCATGCAGAATGATGGGATCCCTAATCCACTGCTGGATATTGTGGTAGAACAGAATGTGTTACTTCGAATACTTGCTGCAAAACTGTACTTTTTACACAGAAAAAGGGTGTATGTGGTTTTATTTTACAATAAGGTATTTATTTGTAATAGCTGACTGCAGCTATCTTTTCTGGTTATCTTTGCAGTTTAAGTATCTAGAGGATAAGATACTCAGCTGAAATGTATCTCACCTGTTGACTCATCAAATTTGAACACCAGAGAACGTTAAAAAAGCCTTAACAATGCCATGTGTATGGTAAACACAGCTTGCTTGTTTTAACAGAATCACAGTTCTCTGGTCAGAAAACCAGAGTTTTCTGTTCAATTGCCTTTTTCTAGCACTCAGGACATGAGTGCTTTATACCTCAGCCTGTCCCTTCAGCCATCCTTACCCTTTTTGTGTGACACCAAGTACTGGAAGAGACTTAGCAGAAGAAACCCCAAACAGCCTGTCCCCAGCATACTGCCCCTGCTCTTCCCTGCAGAAACCCTCATGGATTAGAGAGCACAAGCAGCATCTGATGGCACTGAATCCACTTCTAATCCATTGTCCCACTCCTAGCAGTGGTTGAGTTCTGCAGCTGTGAGAAAAGTGCAAGGATGCTGAAAGAACACAGATGGAGGATGCTCTTCCCAACCAGAAAGGTTTTCTCATATGCTCCAATTGTTTGAATTGGTTTTAGGCCTCAAATCTAACTTGGGAAATATTTTTCGAAATATGTTTGTGGTATATATAACACGTGTGTTATAGAATTACACGTTTATATAGAATATATGTACATGTATAAAATGTTGCACATGTTATTGGCAAAGTTTTGACTTCTAGATACAACAAATTCCTTGACCTAAGGAAGCACAGTGAAAGGATCCCTGTAATTGCTGGCAGTTTTCAAAACTGTCTGCCTCTGTCCATGTCGAAAGAGAAGCTGAGTCGTCCACCCCAGCAGAAAGTTACAGGGTAAATTCTGCTTGGCATCATTTCTTGGTGACTAAGAAACTCACAATTGGCTCTGTGTGGGCAGAGGATCTGTCTGTGGTGAGGCGAGAGCTGCGCAGCAGACATGGAAAAAAGTGTGTGGGAGTGACTAGGTGTGATATGGCACTTGTACAGATGCTCTGTGCTCTGCTGTGTTAATTGTTACTCTTCAGAAGCCCTGTCCAGATTTTTGATCCCCCTTCATTGTGCCGGGAGGAAGAGGGTCATACTGTGGATGTTAAAGGTTAACATACTTCCTGAGAGACAGATACTTCATTGTTTCCTTCCTATATGAGTTCAATTGACAATGAACTCTCAGCGACATTCAGTAGAATTGGCTAGTTTCAAATGCCTTCAAAATAATTAGCCAAAGCGGAAATAAATAAATAAAATAATAATAGTAATAATAATAGAAATCCCCAAACATAATAAGTAATGCAACTCCAAATTTTGCAGTTCAGTCGTCTTAGTCATGATTACCTGATGTTGTCATTCTTGAGGCTACTTTGTTGTTAATGACTACTCTGATACTGTTTTACTTCTGTTTTTTAAGCTGAGATGCTGGCCTCTCAGCTATTTGGTTTAAATACAAGAAAATGACAAACGAGTTCTGCCCATTCTTGTTTAAATGCCAACTCCATTAATATCATTGTTGTTGTTGTGATCGTAGTTTTACAAGCCTTATGTGAGCATTTATTCATATTTTAAAAATATTGATCCTTTTTTTAGTTGCAAAAGGAAGAAGGCATGACTTCCAGAAAAAAAGTTGACTTCTTCATGCATGTTTACTTTCCTTTAACTCTGGAAAACTCAAGCCTTTCATTTGAGACTTTGAAGATGTTTTCCTTCTGCCTTATAAACTCAGTGCTTGCTTCAAAACACACATGCAATTTGTAGACTTGTATTGCCTAGAGAATTGTTGGGAGTCCCTGCTTGCTGTGTGGAGATGAATGCACACAGAAGATCAAATAACTACTCTAATTCTTTTCTTTCACCAGAACAGAGTTGGGGTTTTTTCTTTTTCCTGCAAACAGACCTGAGCTCTTACTTCTCCATCCCTTCCTTTCTTCTCTTCTCCCCTCTTGATTCCTATTTCTCTTTAAAATGCTACTGAGTGAAAACACAGGGATAAGTAAATGGCCACTACAATTGAATGGCATTAATCTTTCATCAGGTAAAAACCTCCTCATCCTGGTTGTCATGGTGAACAGGCCACTGCTCTCCCCAGGCTGTGGTGCCGAGCCTCCATCTCTCCTCCTGCACTGTGAAGGTCACTGGTGGCCAGAGGTGGCCTCTGTGGGTGCCCAGGGCTGTGGAGAATCCTCCCCTGCTCTCTGTGCAGAGCTGCACAGCCTGCACAGAAACAGGCAAAAATGCCAAGCTTCTACCAAGCCTTTCTTCCAGATGTTAATGAAAACCAGCTCAACAAGCGAGGTATTAGATATGCAATTCATTTTATAAGTATTTCCATCTTCAGCTTAACAGGCAAGTGCTTATTAGTTAAAAAGTTTGCCAGTGCCTGAAGGAGCAGTCTGAGCAAGCAGATTTTAAGGTGCTGAATGAAGCCCAGTTCCCAGGCATCAACGAAATGAAGCTGCCTAAGGACTAGAAGCGAAGGAAGAGGGCTGTGGGGAGGAATTTCTTTCAATAAGCAAGGGATAAAACCCAAACCCGTGCCATATTTTGGTTTCCGCCTGCCTCCTGGAAAAGGAGAGTCTTCTGGTCTTTGTTTTGCTCTCCTGTGTCTTTTGACATGCTTTGGGAGAGCTGAAACCAAGCAATGACCTTTGGATCACCATGAACCCTGGGCCATTGAGGTGTGATGTGGTGGGAGCTCGGCAGACCTGCCAGCCTGGCACGATGTGTCCTGGCATTGCTTCTCAGGCTGGGCTTGTTCTGGGATGGAGGCACACATTCTCCCACAGCCATTGTCAGCTATGGTAAAAGGGGGAGGAAGTGGAAGAAACCAACCCAGCAGTGTGTTTGCAATCCCCAGTTTGAAATACTGACCCTGTTAGATAACACTCTGTTACTTGCAGGGGAATCGGGTGCTCTCTCTTCTCGCGGTGATGTCTCGGTGAAATGCAGAATTATTTTTGGCTCTGCCATATAATGGATAACAGTCTCGCAGCTCAGCTCTTCACAGTCCTCCTGTGACATGCAGTTGTCCTTCAGGTCCTTGGTTTTCCCCCTGTGCAGTAGGAGTAGATGGGAATGAGTGTGTGTGAGATGTCATCGAGAGCATCTGTGGACAGTGTTCGGAACAGGAGCTGATGGAAGCTTTAGGTAGCATGAGATTTTGCTACGGAAAAGCTTAAACTTTATGGGAAATGTAGTAAACGTGGTTACATCTTGACACATCATTTGTTGTTATGTTGAAAATTTTCCATTTTTCCCAGAACCCATTGCAAGACAACAAGATGCTGTTAGACTTCTTTGAAATTACTACTGAGATATAAAAGCTCGTGAGTATGTTGGGAGAGGGGAAAGACCCAAGCACATTCATCTGCAAAGGCTACAAAGCTGTGTTTTCTTAAAATATGGGTTTTTATGTTCAACTTGAAACACTGATTAATGCTTATTATTTAACACAGGAATTCAAGGACTTACAAACTTTAGAGCAATGATTTTTTTCCTCAGATTTTATCTTGAAATACATGAAGTAAATATTTATTATATGAAGAGTTCATGGAAGACTTTGGGATTTGCTCTAAAGAAAATGAGTCTTTCTCCAGACAGCTTCGTACTGTCAAACAGCCTCTCCACATAGGCTGTGATAGTATCAAAGAGTGCTTTATTTTTGCCTGCTTCATGACCTCAGAAGGGAAGAAACAGAAGAACATGAACCTTTTCATATGTACGTTTGAAATTATAAACTTAAAAACCCATGAATGTGCTTCTGTAAAAATTTCTTCCCAGCTGGGTTCCTGGAGTCCAACTCATTCCGCTGTTGTCTTTTGGGAGTGAAAAATGCTCGTGCTATTTACGATGCGTTTTTTGGCTAGTTGCCATTGCTTGCTGTTTATCAGAATGCCTGATGTTTTTGACAGAGGAAATACCCATGCTTTTTTGCTACATATAATCAAGTTAAGCATGGCTTAATTTACTACTTTTTTGCTTTGTTTTGTTTTGTTTTTGTTGCTGGAGACCTGCAGACATTTGTTTGGCGTGCTGGATCTGCTGAGGGAATTTGTGAACATGTCTTTTGCATTCGCCCGTTACTGTTTACTGAGCTGGAGTCTACCCTGAATGAAATTTTAAAATTTAACAGCAGCTCTTTTTTTTAAAATTATTATTCATGCATGAAAACTAAAAGAGAGACAGAGACTGAAATTCTCCTATGATTTCAGTTTCTGAAGGAAAAAAGAATAAATGTATGTGATCAAGTAATGTAGTGGTAGGCCTCAATTTATTAAAAAATTGGTTTAGCAAGCTTTCAGGTATAGGTTACTTTGTGTGTAACATATAGATTATGTTACAATCTAATCAATCTAATCAAAATAGATTTTCCTAAGTAGTGACTGTTAACTTCTTTAAAAAAATGACTTCATCTGGAAAAATGAAGGATAGTTTTTCGCATGTCTGAAGTAGGTTAGAGATCCAGACAGCAAATGGTGGCCTCTGTAGAGTAGACTGCCTGACTTGATTCTCTTGTTTTAAGTCTCTTGATGAATGTCAGTGTCTCTCATCCTTAAATATTTTATGGTTATCTAATCTAGGAGTCAAATAATTTATTTGTTCTAGACCTTCTTAGAAGTGTGAGTGTTTTTAATAGGGCATCTACCAGAGTGAAAAAAAAACTTGAAAAACTACTTTGTACCTTTCCCCAGTCCATTTCTATAGCTGGGACTGAAAGTAAGAAAGTTTATGGCATGTGAAAATATTTGTTAAAGAATTTTCCAATGTCTGAAGAAGGCTCTGATCTAAAGTTCTGTTCAAGCTGGACTGAAATACAAGGGTCACTTATAAGGATTTTAGGAGTTGATGGTGTTCGTGCAGGTTTTGGATGTGAGCCTACCCTAAAATAATGTGAATGTTACTCTTGCAATTTGACACACACAAACTGTGAGCTTGCTTTTCTCACATCCTAGTATAGCATCATGACGTTTTTGGGGTGGGACCACCTAACAAGTAGTTTGTAATGGAAATTCTCATCCTCCTTTTGCCACCCCTTAGATGATTTGTCACCTCCTTCCTCCACCCAAGATGTTTTGCTAATATTTTGAAGCAAACAGTTAATTGCAAGTAGATGTGACTATATTGCAGCATATCCTTCCTTTTATGCCAGCCAAGCTGCTCTGGAAGGAAGCAACTTGAAGACCTTCAGAAGAAAGTAAAAATCCTGGCTGCAGCACATCTAATTTTGTTTTAGGTCTGAAATGGCTGCCTGTGAAAAGTGATTCTGTACTGCCAAGCAAGAAGTGGTGGCAAAACATTTAGAAATGAGTACATCTTTCCTACTGCTGTTTTCCAGCATAATGAAGTGATGGAGCCGCCTCACGAACCTGACTTCTAAAACTGGTGTATTTTGTTTATCTTGAACATTTTTTTCACACAGCTGAAGCTTACTTAGCAATTGAACTTCTGGAGACCCATATTTCCCATGAGATTTGTTGCTTGAATTCTTACCTGGCACTAATATATTGCTCTTTCCTGTGGCTTTTCACAAAAGATTTCTGTTGTCCTCTAGGTCCTCCCTCCATCACCTCAGAATCAACAAGGAATTTTGTATTTCAACAAGAACTTTTGCTGTGTTTTTGGTTTATTTAGAAAGAAAGAAATAAGTGTATCTGTTGTCAAGCAAGGGTCTACATAAATGATTTTGTCCTTCTTTTGAAATAATGTCCTACCTAGTTGTTCCTGCTCAAAAGTTTGTGTAAATATAGTTTGCCTTATATTTTCATTTTATTTTGTAGAGAAAGCAGTAGATTTTTCTTTCCTTTTAGAGAAAATAGACAAACAAATACGGACAGTTTGTGTTGTATCATGCCCTCATCATGAATTAGGCTGTTACTGTGCCAGCTGGCTTCCGAATACAGAACACCACAAGAGCTTCTCCCAGCAGGACACACTCGTTATTCCCTGGAGAGGATTGTGTGTTGTGGGACAGGCAGGGTTGCAGGTAGCTCTTGCTCTGTTGCCTGCCGTGGCAAGTGCCTCTGTCCTGATGTAGGTCCCTGAGGGTGCTGTAAACATCCCTGACAGCACTGCTCCTCTTGGCCACCACTGAGGAAGCACTTAACTTGGATCCAGGCTGGGCTGTATCCGACTACACAGCATCCCTGTAGCTGAAATCGTAGGAGCGTGGTGTGGCTGAAATTGCTCCCCTGTGGAATGGAAAACATTTTTCCTTTTCTCCTTTTTAAGTGAGGGAAGCCATGATTCATTCAGATGCTGATCTCCGTGTCTCGGAAGCACTGCTTGAGATAACCCTGGGTTGCACAGTGCTGCCTGCAGATCCTGCTGCAGGTGCTGGGCTCTGCCTTCGTCCTTCCTGGGACAGTGTCCCACCCTCACCTCTGTGTTTCCCTGCCTGCAGAAAGGGGACAAGGCTCTCAGACCTTTGGTATTTGTAAAGGCAGTAGAGAATGACAGTGCTGCGGTGTGGTCTCCGCTTCCCTTCTCCTTACCCATTGTTTACGCTGAGCCGCAGATAAGATGAGTATCTTTTGTTTTTCCTGTAGATAATAATAACAGCCTGTCTCTACCAATAGAGGATTAGGTTCTTCTTTCAGGAAGACGTGGGAAGAGAAAAATGAATGTGGACCCCGTGAAGCACATGTGACAGAAAAGGTCTCAGGGCAGGGAAACAACAGGCTGTGCTCAAGATGGGAATGCAAGGTGGCTTTGCTGAGCACTGTGCCCTTGGAGAACCTCTGCCTCAGCCATGGCTTACTTGTTCATCACCCAGCAAGATCTTCTCAGTGTCAGCATTTTCCCTTCATGAAATACTGTCTTGCTGCTTAATGGCAAAGAGCAATTGTCAAGGTGTCTGATAATTGTGACAAATAACAAATACAGGTGTTGCTCTATGTGATGGTGGGTTTCCTTCACTGACCTGATCAATCTCTGGCATCTTGTTACCTTTCTTAAAAAAAGAATTTTTTTCTCTTCTTTATATCTGTTAAGATTTTTGTGCATCTGTCAATATGAAAAACTGATCTGCTTGTTCTGGTAATGATAGTGGCCTGGATTCAGTTTCAGGTCTAACAATGAGATGCTCTGCTAACATCATTTTGGCCAAAGCTAACAAGGCAAAAGCTTTCATTTTGACACAGTGTTTATGGGAGTGTTCAGATGCCAGTCTAACGCTCTGGATGTTCCTGGATATTTGTAGCAATGCAGGTGGGTGGATTCACGGATGAACACCTGAAAGGAATCTGAAATCTACAGACTTGTCATGTGTTAATAGGCATGTAAGCTGGGACAGAGCCCTCTTGTCTTTTTACTGCTCTATGCTGAAACTTGGGTTCTGTAAAGTAATGGGGAAGCATGTGCAAAGTGGAAATTCTCTGTAGGATGTTCATTGTTTTTGATGTTAATTTGACTGTTGCAGGGGGACCCATGGTGTGTGTCTCCCTCTCACTGATTCATTCACCAGCTCGAGGTAAACAGGTACTGCAGGAGTGATTTTGTCAGCAAATACTATAGAATTGCTCTCTTTGCTGTTCACATCATTCCTCTCTGCAACATCTTCATCTTACGGCTTTGCTTAACGAAGAATTCTGGGAGCATGAGGATGTTTTGGTTCCGTTCTGCCACAGCCTGTGTACATGCTGTTTGGAAGCAAGACCAGTATTTCCTGTGGCCTCCTTTATCTCTTGTTGTTCTGTCTCATGGAGAATTCATGCTTTTTTTTTTTTCCTTAATATTTGTGTATGTTTTGACTGTCTTATCCTATGAAATGTCCTGGCATTTAGCTTTAGCCCGCAGTTACTCAGATGATTTATTCCCTCCTTGTCTTCAGAGTTTAGTCTTGCTTTAAATGGGACTTATTTGGATGGCAGCCTCTTGCACTGCAATTCCCCTCCAAAAGGCCCTTTGGGGCCCATTGTGATAGGACAGATGGTAATGGTTTTAAACTAAAAGAGGTCAATTTAGATTAGGTATAAGGAAGAAGATTTTTTTGTAATGGGAGTGGTGGAACACTGTCACAGGTTGCTTGGAAAGGTGGTACACACCTGATCCCTGGTAACATTCAAGGTTAGGTTGGACAGGGCTCTGAGCAGCCTGATGTAGTTGAGGATGTCCCTGTTCATTGCAGGAAGGTTGTGGCAGAGACCTTTTAACAGTTCCTTCTGTGAAACAGATTGCTAGATCTTACCCTTACCCACCAAAACAGGACTTTGGAGCAAAGTGGATGGGTTGTCCCTTAGTGCTACTTTCTGTCTTTTGATATGTTTTGTGTTGGTTTATTGTGTGTTTGGCTGCTTTCTTTGATACTTGCTTTATCAAAACCTTCTGAGATGTCACCTTTTGCAGTTCATCTTGCCACTCTAAAGGATGCATTAAACTGAGTAGTGGACGCATTTTTGTTATCTTGCCAACAACATGCTGGGGAGAAACTTTGGGCTGGAGCAGCACAAACTGTCTGTTACAGCAAGTGTAATTTATAGCAGGAATTTTCTATGGGCAAACTGTCAAAATCAAGGGATTAATGTTACTGCCTTCTGAGAGGGGCACCTGTATGAGTGGAGAATCCTGATGGTGTTGCACAAAAAGTTAAAATTGCTGATGGTTTTGACACATGGTTTAAGGCTCAGAATATCTTTTCTTATAACATATTAATGAAATACAGGACGTGGGCCAAACTTGTAAGCTGAGGTTTACCTTGCTATTTCTTCAGATGCTGCATTTTCATAATTTCTTGCTATCTATTTGGAAGAGACTGTCTCTTAAAGACTGTGTGACAATTAGGTGTCCTGATATGCTTTTCTCTTCTAGTTACATTTATTATTTTTTGCTTGTCTGGGAGTCTTTGTGAGTATTTTGCAATGCCAAAATATCAAGGCTCCAAGCAAGCAAAAAGCAATAGAAGTTGTTGATCATCCGTGTGACTTGGAGATGTGTTTATCCTTCTAATTTGTACAGTTGGGGCCCATCGTGTCACTGGATGCTCTCGGCAGCACTC
The DNA here is from genome assembly GCA_013398115.1 of Falcunculus frontatus. Lineage (NCBI taxonomy): Eukaryota > Metazoa > Chordata > Aves > Passeriformes > Falcunculus > Falcunculus frontatus. Next base: position 414,573 of record VZRV01008204.1, read on the forward strand.
TTACAGAGGGGTGAAGTTTTCCAAACTCTTTTAGGGTTTCTGGTTGTATCCTGACCCTACAAACATGCTTGCCCTGGTTATGCTGTTTATCTTGACTGAAAGGTTATCTGGTGCAAAGGATACTCACTGGCTGGGCTGTAACAGATACCTGCCTTCAGTGTTACACCTACCCCTATTTTCATTTTGTTCTAGTGTCATCTGAGACATGATGATCCTGTGTTTGAAACGGGAGGAAAACAACCTCCTCCTCAGACCTCTTAGGCAGACATAAGGAAAAGCCGTGGGAGACCTCATGGCTTTAAGAGCTGAACGCTGTTCTCTGGAAGTTAACTGCGTCTTTAAGAAAAAGCTGGGTATTTATATTTGGTCTCTATCTGAAATCATGTTTACCCCACAGTGTTTATTAAACCTGAGTTAATTTTCCTCCTGTCTTTCTATGGCTGCAGGAGCTTTGCCAGTAATGCATTATAATAACTGGTGGTGGAAGGTGGTGCAGGCCATGTGCCAGGTTCCCGTTCCGTGGGCTGGCCCGGAGACTCACTGCTCAGCAGGGCCACGCTGCTCTCGCCCACACTGCTCTGGAGCTGTGGCTGGCTGAGCCCAGCTCTGGCAATCCCTGCTGAGGAGCCCCAGCTGCCCTGGAGAGGCTCAGACCTGCAACTGAGCACTCTTTTGGTTAAAAATAATAATTATGGCTCCTAAATTACTCTCTGTCTCTCTCCTGTCTCCCTTCTGTCCATTACTCTGAAGTGTTCTTGAAATAATTAGCATCACACTTTCACATGGCAGTCATGTGCTCTTTTTGAAAATATAAGATCTCAGTGTCTGTTATCTTTTGTTTTGTGTGGAGAGCGAGGATTACTTGCTCTTTCTGGTCCTGTGAAGTTGTTGTCAGGACTGTCTTGGCTGAGGTGAGTGCTGTGAGTCACAGCTCTGTCTGCATTGGCTTTTCCTCTCATCTTCCTCTGAAAACCAGCACATGTGGCCTGAGGCCCAGGAGCTGGTGGGTTTATTGTCACAGCGCTTTCAGGGGCAGAATTTGCTGTTGGTTCAGATCTGAAATCTTGTTTGGCTTGGGTACTCACAAATGTAATTTGCAGAGAAACTTCTGTATCTGACATGCATGTCCTCGGCAAGTTTGGAAGAAGTTGTTGCAGTCTGAGCTGTCTGCAGAAGTGCATTACCTGAGGGAGACTCAAGGGGATGGATGCCTGACATACTCAGCCTATGCAAACAGTACAGAGGTGCTGGGTAAGTGTGTGAGACCGAACAGCAGAGATCTCTGTATTGATGTTGCTGGCTTCTGTTGCACATCTTCTGGTTCCCTCGCATTTTGCTGGCATTCCTGGGCACAATTCCTTTGTCTCTTCCTTTTTCTACCAGTGATCCCAGGGGTTTTCCTCCAGCTCTGAAAAGCATCCAAATAAAACATTAAAGACCTGTGGGGCTGGTGAGTACAAGAGTTGTTCTTGGCCCAGAAGTAAATCACAGATCTGGGCTGTGAAGCATAAGTTTTTGAGGAAGAATAACATGTTTCTGTAAAAGTAAAAGCAAAGATTTTTCCTGTAGGTTAATCCTACTCCATTATTGTGTTTAGCTCAGCTGTCTGGGCTAGGCTGCTTCTGTGGAATGGGGTGAACATACACAGTGCATATCAACATATGCATATATCCACATCTGAATTACAATATCTACGTGATATCCTGCTTCCACGAGAAATTTCTATTAACGTCTCAGCCCAAGGCATGTAGAGGTTTTCTGATTTTAAACTTTCTTTTTTGGCCCCCCACATTTAGTGCTGCTGTATTTTAGTTTGTTTGGTGAACTGGACAGACTAAAATCAAAAGTAAACCCCAACAAAATAATTTAAAATTCTTCAATTCCTTCTAGTCTTTACTAGGACGCTTTTGTTTCTGCAGTCACATCAGCAAAACTGAATGTGGAATATAATTGTCTTTCTCCCTCAGCTGAGTGTTTCATACATAAGAGATTATTGTCTTCAGTGCCTTACAGCATTTTAATGCTCAGCAGAGCAAATTCTTGGAATGTTTGTAAGAGATGAGTAAATAAGAACCATCTTTTCTGTAGATAAAAATGTACTTTTTTCCTCATTCTACTACTCTCTTGTCTTCTGCTTTATTTATTTAGCTATTTCATATTGGGAAAATCTAGTTAAATTTAATTGCCACCTAGGAGAATTGCCCTAGTGTAGCAGTAATTGTCATTTCTCAAAAATAAGATTAGTGCTTGGGACCAATGCCAGCTGTGTGGTCTTGGGCTGTAAAGTCACCTAAACACGAGATGCTTGCATCTAGACGTGGTTTGTACTGGTCACAAGCATGAAGAGACAGCACCACCGTTGTTTTCTATTTTCCACATTTTGCTTTTCTAATAAATTAAGCTCTGTTTTGGTTTGAGTTTTCTGTGAAGAGATGTTCTTTTTAGGAATATGGATGCTGGTCCAGGTCACTGGGTAACCCTCATGTGATAGATCTGTCTGTCATTTATATGGGCTGGATGCAAGCTGGATTTTTTGACAGGGGAGAGCTCAGTGTCCTGTAACATCTGTCTTGTGCCTTCCTCGTTACTTTATGAAAATTAATTTTCACCACTTACAAAAATGTGCTTCATGTGGTTTATTTTGTCCAGAATTTATGCCTATATGGAGAAGAGAATGCAAACTACCACTCAGGGCTTTTTGTTGCCTTTCACGCAGTATATGCTGGGTATTTTCCCTTTGGGGTTGAACTGTGAAGCCTGATGAAGCTAAAGTTTAGTGGGCTGGGGCTTTTACTTTCATGAGATGCATGTCCTTTGCAGGTGCTGCTGCTGCCTGGTTTTTTTAGGTTGCTTTCATTTTTTTTCCTGTTTGCCTGTCTTTCCCCCAACCTCTTTCCCTTGAACCTTTTTGGAGATCTCAAGAAAAGTTGCTGACATGGAAGAAAATGAGATAATCACAGAAAAGAAATGTTGTCTCAAAGTTGTCCCAGACAGCCGTGAGCTAGGTCAGCAGTCATCCTTAGGGCTTTAACTCCTCCAGATACTTGAGGTTATCTTTACAGGAAATCTGTATATAATTTGCATCCATATATGGCAGGGGTTTTTTAAGCAATCAAAGTAACAAAACATTGTTGTTTAAGTGTTTTTTGAGAAAGCAGAGCTCTTAAACCTGCTTTCTGTTGGATCTTAGTCCTTGAAAATATTTTAGGTTCCTGACCAAAGTGATTCCCCTTTTTCAAACACTCTGAATGCAAAGTTGTCAGTGAACCTCGGTGTTGATTTTGAAAGCACTAACAGCAAACATTCTTCAGTTTTTCTCAACACTTATTTTAACTGGATTGAACCCTTGCAAGAGAGGAATTTTTTTTTGCCCCATGTAAGGGCTCTGGTGGACAAGTTCTGGCAGATTTGATTGTAGCGTGAGGAATTCCTCCCTTTCAGCTACGGGTTCATGGCTTGCCTTAAACATTTTTCCAGTGGATTTGCCCTAAGACTGGTGAGAACAGAAGGGATGGCTTGCCAGTGCTGTTGTCGCTCTGGCAAAAGCTTGTCCCTGCTGGCACAGCCCGACTGAAGTGCCAGTAAGGGTTGCCATGAGCAGTGAGCTGATGTGCTGGCTGGCTGCAAGGGATGGACCTGGGCCCTGGCTTGCTCCTTGCCCTGCGTTCCTTCCTCATCCTGCACACCAGTGCTAGTGCTTGCTGGGCTGCTCATTGAGCTGCCCGCACTCAAACCAGCAGAAAAATACTCCCTGCCTCCTGGAGAGTAGGATTCAGCTGCCCAGAATTGTTTTTATAACCCTCATGGGTGTCAGAGGAGTCTGTGGGGGAGCTGGTGGCTAATGGAGCAGGTTTGGGGGGAAGTGGGACTGTCCCTTCTCCCAGGACAGCTTTGCTGTGCTGCAGGTGGCTGGGAGGCTGCAGATGTGGCACGTGCCTTGTTCTGGTGTCTCTGCTGCTTGAGAGGTGCAGAGTGGGTGCTTGGGGACATCAGCACCTTAGGCTGTCACAGCTCTCCCCCACCATGGCTTGCCAGAGCCCTAAGACAAAGTGAGTTTTTGACCTGGGGAAAAAAAAAAAAAAAGCCAAAACACTCTGGCGATTCAAATCTCCAGAACAGAGGCAGTTCCTAAATTGGAGGTTTCGGTCTTTATCTTTTCAAGTCTGTGAAAGTTAAGATGACTGAACTTTCATAACAGCATCAGTGTGTGTGACTGTGACCTGACAGCTCCCAGTTTAGGGTGGTAAGGCTCTCTGCTTTAATTTCAGAGAAAAGCACAGAAGGCAAGGTAGAAAGAATTGAAGCCATGTATTCTTTAGGCTACTAAATGGAGGATGCTTATGGATAACAAAAACTTCCAGCATTTCCTAGAGAAGCCTTGTCTAAAAATGCAGTTAATATTATATATTTTCAGAGATTCATATGTCTGCATCAAGTTTAACTGTCCAAAAACTATTTGACAGTAGCTGGAAAAAAAAAAATCTGTAAAACTGAGCGATAACTCATGCTTTATGAAGCAAAGCAGCTACCTCCTGCCTGGTTGAAAAAGAAACTTCCTCCGTAGATAGGGTTTGATGAACAACATGTCTCTACAAGACCTAGAAAAAAGAAGCATTAGAAGTTTGGTCTATGCACAATAAGCAAAGGCAGTTACAGAAGACTGATGGTGCCCATTAAATATGAGTAATTTCTGCAGGAAGAAATGGCCTCACCTGTGACTACAGCAAAGAAAAAGAGGTGCAAAAAGCAGAACTCCAAAGGAGACAAAGCTAGGAGAGAGAATATATGTGTTACACAGTCATAGCCAGGAAATACATAATTTTTATGCAGCAGGTTTTGCAGTAAAATTGTCTCTTTTCTAGTAACCGAGATGTTTGGTCCATAGCAAGTTTTATTTTGAATAATCATGGAAAACAAAGTGATTTGCTGTAGGCAAAGGTGGGTAACAGTGATGACAGCAGGAGCAATGGTTGTTATCACTCAGCTTGCACACAGATATTGTCAAAACCAAGTTTTAGTCCTTCCTTGCGCTCTTATGGAACAGAAGAGTTTGGGGTGATGAACAATTGTAATTTTTGTACTGGAATAACAAAGACTAGACTTCTAGTCTCTGACCTGATGCACAAGTGATGGAGCCAGTAATGGTTCTGATACTGCTGTTGCATGGACTGGTGATTCCACCTCCAAACCTGGCACATCTGGATAGTCACTGGTATCATATGGGTGAAGTTGGGATGCATTGAATGTAAATTTATTATTTGGCTTTTATTGCATCTTATTAAAGCAGGAGTGGCTCCCTGATACTCTCTAAAAGGTATGATAGTTTAATCTTCTGGTTGTTCATTTTTACTGCTATTTAGCTCATTTTCTCCTTGAGGGCTTATTACTGAGTTCTTCATTCAGTGACATCGTTGCCCTTTTTTAATCAACTTTCTAGAATTTAACATACCATGTTGAGTATAAGGATGAGAACATTACTACTTCATTCTTTTCACTCTAGTAATTTTTATATTACAGTGAACACCCTGATTAAACATTTATCTGGAAAAGGCCATAATGAAAATAAAACATAATTAAATATAGGAACTAAATATTGAACTCCTGACTTGAAGCTGAACAGATAAATGAAATTAAATTTACATGGGGGAAAAAAAGCATTGTAAAACTCATCCAGTATTGCATTTTAATGTTTTATTCCACCAGATCTACAAAGCAAGCTGTATATATCAACTACAGTAACTGCTGATTTTTGAAGGTCTTACTTAGAATCCACTTATTGTAATTGTGTAATCCTAGAGTTCCTTGGCTTTTGAAAAAGGAAAAAAAACCCAATCATCTGCATTTAAAATTCAAGCAGCACTGATGCAGAAGAGTTGGGTATGGCATAATTTGATTTTCCTAGACAGATTTAAAAACCAAAGCAAACAAAACCCAGTAAAGGATTATACTTTATAAACAAGATTACTAAAGATAAATCAGCCTGTGTCCCTCATATAAATTCAGGTGTCAGAGCAGACTTGCTTTTGAAAGCTGTACGTATCTGCCCTCTCTGCATGTGTGCTCAGACTTCTTGGCACTCACTGTCCCTGAATCAGGAAGACAGAACTGACTTTCCTGTTGGACTAATTATAGTTCTTTAAAGAGATTAGTTAACCCTTCTTTTCCTGCAGAGGGACTTTATCAGTGAATCCCATGTCAGAGGGAGGCTGCAGGGAGGTACCTGCTGCTTGGGATGGCTTTCAGGGATCAGCAGTGGCAGTGCAATGATGCTTACAGCCAGTCTCCTGTTAGGCATGTCCTGGTGACCAAACTTTGGCTACAGTGTAGTGCTTCCAGAACTACACTCTGAGTCTGGACATACTGCTGAATCCATGGCTCTGTGAGATACAGTTGCAAAAAACTACTTATGATTAAAAGGTTTTGGATATAAAGTCAGTATATATATCTTCCGTTCTGCACCTTGCACAAAGTGCTTTACGTCTTCTGTATCGATAGCATGGTAAAAGTTGCCTATTCCTTACCTTCCTTTCTTCCTTTCTGTGCTCTGTGGGTCTGAGAAGTGGTTGGTTATGTCTCTGACGTGGTTCTGTCTGGTTAGATATGAGGTGTGTATTGTTCTCTGGAATTATTGGGCAGCTGACAGCTGGGCTGTTTGGTACCTGAGTGATGGGCCCTGCCAGGTCTGGGTGTTAGGGCTGCAGACCACCTCACCACTCTGCTGTCATTTCTGGACCAGTCCCATGGGGAGAAGAGGCAGGGAGAAGAATTTCCCCTCAACACTATGTTAGTTATTGTGCCATCTGTCTGACTGAGGGTGTTGGTGGGATTTTTGGTGTGAAACGAGACAGCAGCTCTAGAAAGGGAACAATCACTGATCCAGTTTTTTTACTGGGGCTAATTCATGGCTAATGCCGGCTGCTTGGGTAGGAAGGGAAGGACAAGTGCCTGGGCCACTCAGCCCTCCCTCAGGCTGGGTTTTCAAAGCACAGGCTGGCGTGGGAACAAGCAGTGGAGCCCAAGGAGTCCAGATGAGGGTAACAGAAATAAAGTGTTATCTTGGCAGTTGGAACTGTGTGTGCATGAAGATTCCCTGAAGCAATTAATTTTTGTTTCCTCAGTGCCTGGGTCTTCTCTCCTGGCTTTTGATTAGCTGTGATTAACACAGCTGGGCTCTTGACTCCCACAGGTTCCTCGATGTTACCGGGATGCTCTGTGTCCGTGTAGGATGAGGTGCCTGAATAGCTCGGAATTCTCTGTCCCTCATCCTCCTTTTCTACCCTGTCTACAGTGCCCAAGCTGTGAAACTCCCCTGTAGTGGATTCTGCTTCATTGATTCGGATGTGGTTTTCAGTCATTGATGCATTTTCCCTTTGGAAATCTTTGAGTCCCGTTGGTGCCCTGACAGACAGCCTTTGAGAAGTGTTTTAAGTTTGTACATTTGCATCTTTGTTTTTGCAACCCAATTCAGAGCTAGGTAGTATTTTTCACATAGCCTTGACCTGATTTCATGGCACCTACCTTGGAAAGGGACCGGAACTAATGTTTACAGCCTCAGCCCTTGCTTCCATGGGAGAAAGAAGACAACTGGGAGTGAGAATGAAAAAGTCATCACAGAGACCAAGCGCAAACAAGGATTTTGAAATTCTTGCTTTTTGAATGTATGGTGGGAATGGAGCTGCGACCCCAGTGCTGTGATGCCATACAGATTTATGAATGCCAGGTTCTCTACTAACGTAAATGCCTTTTGTGGGTGGAACAGGATGATGAGGAGACCACAAACATTTTTTTCCTCGCTTCTCGTAATTCCATTTGTTAAGGTGCTGGGAGTTCATTTACAGATCTTATCACCAGTTCTTCTATAAATGCCAATTAACTTAGGAAATTTAATAACGCTGTCACTCAACAAAAAATATTGGAGAAATATCTTCAGTGCTTTGCAAATGTTGAAAGCATGAAACCTGAAAATACCTGAAAGGAGAATGAGTCCTATAACAATTTTATACATGCTTCTCTGTGCTTGTTTCTTGGTCTGTGAAGTTGGGATCTGCCCTTATGAAGGGCTTTGAGGGATGAAAAAATGTTTCTATCTCCAGCTGCAAAGTGTGGTGGCTCTGAGCCCCAGTTTGGAAAAGGGAGGTGTGGCAGTTCAGGTGGCTTCTGCTGAGATGCTGAACTATTACAAGAGAGATCTTCGGTATGCGGTGAGTATTCAAACCTCCTCAGTAGCTCAGGCTGGTAGGCCTGTGCCTGGAAGAAACAAGTCATGGGTCATTTTTGGTGTTGGGAGATGTGTTTAGAGCACCTGAAAATTTGCCATACTTTGTAGATGTATTTTTTTGCCGTGTGCAGTCCTGACAGTTTTCTGCTGCCTGTCTAGCTTGCCCACAAAGGGCAGTGAGTGCTTTATTTAGTTTGAAGGCTGCAGCACACACATTTACCAGCACCAATATGACTTCTGTCACTTCTCAAAATGAGCAGTGGGAATAAGTAAGGGCAGCATGTGTCTGTGCTTCGATGAGCCAAGCCCTGGGGACGGACAGCTTGGGGGGAAGTGCTTCCCAACTCCTCTGCTCAGCTGCTGTAGCACATATTGTGTATAAAACATGGTCTGAGACACCTGCAATGGCTTTGGCAGAACAAAGTAACAGAAGCGTTAATCTGCTCGTTTCTTCTGATTTATGGATTTCATTGTAGATGTCAGTGTCACCTTAGTGGAAGTCTGTAAATGCAGCATTTCACTTGCCTGTCAGCTTTAATTGACTTTAGGTAATACAATTCCGATCTGCTGTAAACCAGCAAAATTACCCCTTATAGGCTTCAGGAACCTCCAGCTTGTTCAGTGGGGGGGGTTTCCCCTCATCATGCAAACAGACTTGGCATTTGTTCATGTCTCTAGAACATCTTAATTACATTTTAAACATGTGAGGGTGTTTGAGCAGCAGTATTTGTGAGAAATGATTAGGAGAAATGAATGTGAGAACTGGCTGTCTGACTATGAGAATAAAATTTTTTACCAAATTTTCTTAAATTTCTTTAGAAAATAGCCCAAATTAGAGACTGTAAAATAACCTCCAAGCAGAGGTGTGCAGAGACATCACCATCATAGGGCAAGCTTCAGGCATTACTTGAAGACTGTAATTCAGGCTGTAATTCCTGACTTTTTAGAAGCACGGTTTTAAAATCGCTGGGGAGTGGTTTGAAGTGAAGTGATCATTCTGGGTGCTGGATACCATTATTTGTGTAAATCCATCCTTGACAGCTCCAAGAGTTTGCTTATGTTTTAAGGCTATGTGATCTTTAATACATAAATTTCTTAATCTCGTCTTCATTATGTTGTTCCTGAATTTCCAGTTGAGGCTTGTGGGCATAGCACTGGGAATTGTTCTTATGCTAGAGAAACTGCTTCACTTTCACAACAGGCCATGAATATTTTTTTTTTTTTTAAGCTGAGGTATGTGACAGCTCTTCACGAAGGCATGCAAAAACTATGTCATGTTTCATGATTACAGCAAGAGAGCATCTCACTGTCAGCCCTGAGTCACAGTGCATTGGTGCTGCTGGCACAAATAATAATTAATGGGTACACATTCACCAGGCAGGACAGGTCTGAGTTAAGCCTGTGCACATGGTGGGCTTTCCTTACACTCTGCACTTCAGGACTTGGTTTTAAGTAGCCTTAAACTGACTATCCTACTTTTGTCCAAATAAAATTCTTCGTAATTAAAAAATCCCTAACTTGTTGCAGTGAGCAAGTGTCCTGTCCTTCATTTTTCCAGTGAATGCTGCTATATCATATGCAAAGGACGAATCCTTTTCAAGTGATGTTGCTCTGGAAAGGTGGAGCCGGTGTCTCTGGGATTGTAGCCAGGAGGGAAGCTGCAGAGAACACGGCTCAGAGCTTGTGTGTTTGGGTAGCTACAAGCACTCATGCTTGTATCAAATGAGGGAGAACACAGTATTTATTCCTCTTTATAATGTCTGTTACTGACTTATCTTTAGCAACATTGATTCTTTCCTGAAAAATCATAGCTTCCTGGGCTGCTTCCTGCCCTGTGCTATCCTAGCCTGCAGGAAACTTAGCAAGAAGGATCCATGTGACATCTAGTAAAATAATTCTTCACTATGAGGGTGGTGAGGCACTGGCACAGGGTGCCCAGAGAAGTTGTGGATGCCTCATCCCAGGAAGTGTTCAGGGCCAGGTTGGATGGGGCTCTGAGCAGCCTGGGATAGTGGAAGGCGTTGCTGCCCATGGCAGGGGGTTGGAACAAGATGATCTTTCAGGTCCCTTCCAGTCCAAACCATTCTATTATTCTATGACTCTGTATTGATTGCTGGGAGAGAAGGAGAAACTTGGTCAATAAGAAAGTCATAGCAGTTTGTGGAGATGGAAAAACATAGGATTTGCACAGCAGAGGACATGTTGGTTTGGGAGTGAAGATAACAGTGCATGTCCAGCCTGAGTCGAGTGTGGCTGGAGGCTGGTGAGTGATGTCCCATCGTGGTTTACTTCCCCCCTTATCTCTGTTCAACACTGCTTAGCAAATTCGGAGTGCACTGCAGCCAACTTATGCTCTCTTAATACAGAAAGCTGAATGAAAGCTGGAGTCAGATAGCATTCCAGTGAGAAACTGCAAAAAGGCTGGCATGTTATCAGTTGGTACTTCCTGCAAGAGCAAGCGTGTTGTGTGGTTCCATTATCTGAAACTGAGCGGGCTGGTGGGGCTGGGTGCAGCCATTTAAAAATGTGATTTGTGTTTTTCTTTCTTCGCAGAAATCAGCCTAAAATATTTCCTGGAGCTTTTCTCAGAATCTGTGTCAGTGCAGCGAGTTAACTAGTGGCAGCTCTGTCTCAGGAGAGTAGAAATTTAGCATGGTGACACTAATGTCTTTATAAGATGACCTAGATTAGAGGTGTCTTATTCTTGGTTTGCAGAATTCTAGTCAAACATTTAATGTGACTCAGAGGTGTCGGTTTTGGTTGTGGGTTTGTTTTTTTTTTTTTTCTCCTTCCTGTAGAAATAGAAATAAAATGACTTAAAATGCTTTTAGGATCCAAGCAGTTTCCGCAATGAGAATTCTAGTTCAGGAACTAGAATTAGAATACATCAGACACATGCTGTCTGCCCCTGTGGTCTACATACTGCTATGGCATGCATAGGGATGAGATATTTCTTGTGTTTTGTCTGCTGCTTATGCCTGTATGGATTTCACCTTCTGAATTTTACAAGATATCCAGCTTACAAGTTAAGAGTCGGAATTAGGTTATAAATGAGACTGCTGAAAATCCAGGTTGCCTTACTCAAAGCGTGTAGGTAACTTCTTGTTGAAGCCTGATGGGGCAGGACCAGTGCAGTCCCAGTTTCAGTCCAGTAAGATCTGAAGTCCAGACCACAGAGCTGGCTAATGTGAAGCAGGAGGGCAGGTGCCAGGGGTGTCTTGTCCTCATCAGGAAGAATTTGCTGCTTTTCCCTCCCCTCTCTCTGGTTACTTCTTCAAGATTCTGCCTGTGTTTAAAGAACCTGAAATAATCTCTACAGGCGTATGACTGGGATGGAGAACGGTATATCTGCTTTTTTTGTTAACATCACCTTTTCCCCCATGGCCTAAAGCTCTGCCAACCATCGTTTTAGCTCAGTGCACTGGACTGAATTCCCTTTGGGCGGGCCCCATTTACAGTGTAGTCTCAGTTGGTCTGTGAGATGTTGCAGATAACACAGAGATACTGTCATCTACTCATCTTACCCCAGAGGGGGAGGGATTCTGGACCCTACATAAAGTGGCTGCAAGCAGAAGAGTCCTGGACTTCCCCATGCAGAACTCAGTGAAAGCAGTATGGCAGGCTTTTGGGAACAGCCTGCTTCCTTTTTTTAGTTTCCTTCTTTAGGTTTTTTTTAAACTCCTTGCAATCATGGTGACTTAAGATGGTGAGATGGCACAACCTTTCCCACCCCTCTGAAAACTTCCATCCCTCGGAAAGATCATGCAGCTTCATACGTCTGGGGTTTCTAAAAGCACCAAGCATTGCTATCAGTCTCTTAGCTTAGTTTGAGAGTTTCTGCCATCAACTTATATGTGAACAGTATTAGGTGGCCCTTAAATGCATTTTGTTTGTCTTGGTTTGTAAAATCCAAGGTCTGTGACACAGCAAGACTGTGCTTCTCTATATTTTTTTCTGAAGTGTTGAGGTGAGCTACATCCACCAGTGAAATAAGACATCAGAGGAGACCTACAGGTCTTGAATTAGGATTGTCACCATAAAATAAAAGGTGAGGGCTTCTCAAGGGCTAAGAGGAGGAGGCTGTGAGGCACAGAGAGATTTGCTTTGTTTAGCAGATCAGAGGGGCAGGGTACCCTGGGAGTGGTTAAACCATGCTGCAAAATAGGGCAGTGGGTTACCAAACCAGTTCCTCACAAAAAGGTTGAGTAAGTGAAGGGCTAAGCCTGGGCTTAGCTTAGATGCTCTCAGCTTCTGATGCATTACTTGAGTCACTTGTAAAAATCTATGAAAATTAGTGGAGATGGTTACTAATTTAGTTCTGGAGGCTCTGTTTTGTAATGTACATGGGATTTAGAAGGAAAACTGTGAGGTATACACCTGCTTCTTCTCGAGTTCATGTATGGGGTTCATATCCAGTAGCACGATTCCAGAAAGACATCCCCTTTTCCAAGAGGCCAGCTGGGATATCTAGTAGCAGTACAGGCATGTCCCCTGAGCTCTTCCTCAAACATCCTCCTCTCTGACGGGCAAAACAACTCGAAGGGCTCCCTGTCAAAAGGAAGTGTTCAAATACCACAGGCATCCACAGTAGTGTGGCCAAAGTGGGTGGCCAAGGAATCACAAAAGAACAGTAAATTCAGACTGGATTGGGAAATCCTCTGGTTTGTTTTGGCTTTATCATTTAGCTCCGTTACTGTAATTCAACTTTCCGGATCTCATTAGGTGGTTGATCAAGCTGTCACTGGCTCTTTCTGCTGTTGTCATTAGAGAGGTGGAGAAAAATGCCCTGCTTAGCAGCACAGACAAAAATGAGTGTTAAGCACATCGCCGCTGCCCTGACAAGCAGCAGTTACGTGTGTTAGCTCATTAAGGGGTGTTTTGTGGTAAGGTCGCATATTTACTGGGCTAAATTTGACAAGACTAATACATGAATATTCACGAAAGAACTGAGTGGCTGTGTTTAGGGACTCCAGATAGAGATTTGTTGTTTTTTAATATAAAAACTGTTTTAAAAAAGTTCCAACTAATTATTTTTAAGCAAGCTTAGGTGTTCTTTTTTGCAAGCACTTCTTTTGGTATCAGACTCATGGTGCATGACAACAACACAGAATAGTAAGCTTTTCACTATTGAGGTGGAATAGTTCACAGAAAATAAATGAGATGCTGAAGTGCTAAGCTGTGCAAGTCTAATTAACTTTCAGCCTTAATAAGCTATGGCCTCTTTAGCAAAATTAAACATGGGGTTTGGCTACAGTTTGGGCTTAAAAAGGCATTTGTAAAAACTCTTTTTTTCCCCCTCTCTGACTTTTCTGAGCACTTTGTTTTGCAGAGGGCCGTCTGAAATGGACTGCCCTCTTTCCCTCTCTTGTGTTCCCTTTTGTTCGCTGGATGATTCTTTGCCCTCCTCTGTAGCAAAGAGGCTCTAATGAGACTGCTCAGGAATGAGGGGGGCTTGCCTTGACTTTGCTGGGACCCTCACTCTGTGGCTGAGCCCCTCCAGGCTGAGCAGTCTCTGGAAAAGGAAGCCCCATTTGGGCAATGGTTATCCCAGACCAGAGGGGATCAATGTGTCTAGATGTGACATGGACAGAGAGATGCCTCTAACATAGCTGGGCTGTGTCTGACTGGCAACCTCATCACTTGATTTGTGTGACAGGAACTGAAAGTAAGCATGGAGAGACAGGTGCACGTACAAAATCAGTTAGTGCTGGAAGCTGAGATGCTGAGCCCTTCTCTTGCCTTCTTCACAATGCTGGAGGGTTTCAGCAAGAGATTGTGACCATGGCTGGAAGCTACTTGAGAAGTGGAGTGAGGAAGATTTGTATCCCACTTCCTCAGCTGATGAGAATGCACACACTTACCCTTCTGGCTGGTGCTGCCCATGCAAGGTTAGCTTTTCTCAGAGATGGAGATATATCTGATGCATGGGATTGAGTGTGATGAAGGGGAGGCTCACACTGTGTCTCAAAACTGTGACAGTGGTCCCAGAGACATGTTGCAGGCTTTTCAGAGGGTATCCAGATAAAGCTGTTCATAACTTGCAATGGTAACTTGTTGGAAGAAAGAGTGTAATAGCTCATTATAACTCTCCAGCTCATCTTTCTGTTTAATTTGGGTCTGTACAAAGTAATTTTGACACTGCTGGATTTGTCACAGTCAGATGCATCATGCTCTGAAGATACTGAATTGTTTTCTGAAGTGAAGACAATTTTGAAACCTTTTTAAATTTCCATTTAATTTCTTTGGACTGGCTGTCTGACATTGCACTCATCAGCAAAGCCTGATTTTTTTTTTTTCTTTTTTTTCCTGTCAGCTTCAATAATTTGGTTGAGGTTGAGAACAAGGATATTATCAGGATATGTTGAATCAAGCTAACTTTGCTAATCTGTTCCAGATTCAAAATAGAGGTAAAACATCTGCTTTGGTTGTTGAGCAGAGCTCTATGCCAACTGTAGCATGCCTAATGTAAAGAAAGAGATGAAGTGATGTTATGAACTGATCTTCATGTTCACACATAGTTACTCTGCTATTAATGGAAGTAACTCTGTCATCAGCCTCAGTAGTTAAACATTTTTAATCTGAATTTTGTATCAGCTATGCAGAAAGCAAATATCAGTGACTAAAATCTGCAAAGGATTTTAGTATTTTATGAAAACGGTAATAACTGACTGTGGTACTCTTCAAGAGCACTGGGGGCTGCATGACCACTAAGAGAAATCAGGAAACATCAACGTTAGTCTTTCACGTCTTTTAAAGCATATTTGACTCTAGCTGCATAGGAGAAGGTGAGTTGGGAGATTTTCTGAGTTTTTGTGGAGCTGGCAGGAGGGTGGCTGCGGGGGTGGCAGTTGCTGACCAGAGGAATGAGCTCTGTAGTGTGTAGGAGACAGGCAGTGATGAGGCTGTGTGTGATGTGCAACACAAGGGGAACCTGAGCAAGATCCACTTGTAATATAATGGTAAGACTGAGCAAATCAGATATTTCGGGTTTTGCTCTAATCCCTAAAATGTCTTCTCCTTCCCTAATGTTGTTTTCATGATCCTGGAGGTTTGCTATTGTCTGAGGCTTGGTTTAGATACCCATGACAGCAGGATCTTGAAAGTGTTGCAGGTCACTGTTAAGAGGAAGATGAGGTTCAGGAACATGTGAGATTGTGACTGCAAAATGTATCTGTCCTTAGCAGAAACTCTGTGTGTATCTCATGTGAAAAAAAAACCCCATAGCTGAAATTACCTTCTGGCGAGTGAACGAGATGGGATCTGAAATTCTGCTGGAGTCCTGCCACGTGTTAGTGTGCTTCTACCCAAAGGCACTAGACTCCCCTTGAACTTTTGGAAATACATATTTTTACTGATTTGTGCTGTAGCTTATCCTTTTTGCATTAACCTTTATCTTCATGTAAGTGTGGAGTGAATTTTATTTGGCCTCCTTTGCTTTCATATGTTCAATCCTTCACCTGCTGAAGCCTGCAGAAAAGAATACCTTTGACTTTCAGTGATTGTTGGACTAGATCTGTTTTTGAAATACTGTCTTCTGTAGTTCAGAGTTTGTAACTCGGCCAAATTGGTAACCAGTGTCCTGGTTTGTGTTGCCCTTAATGGAGCAGTGATGCATCCTCCTTGCATGCAGCCATTCAAGCTCTGTATGTCTTGGATGTGGAAAACAGATGATTTCTTTTAGTAACAACCTTTTATGTATTGCAAATAGTTCTCATGTTTCCTTTAAGTTGTCTTCTGTGTATGCTGACCAGCTCTGATCTGTTTAGATTTTTCCCGGTAAATCATGTTTTGGATCTCTGTTTTGGTCTTCAAGTCAAGTGGTGCCATAAACGAAATGTCTCACTCCAGCCATAGTCTAAGCAGTACTGAGAAGTGTGGAAGGACTACTGTGAGCTTTGCAAGTCGTAATTCTATTTTAAGTCTCTTCCTCTTTCAGAACGTTGTTCAGTTACATTCAGTTAGTTAACTGCGGTCCCAGATTCTTTCTTACGCAGAACTGCTGTGTAACAACCCTGGATTTCTCACTGCCAGGCATGCTGTGTTCTCCTCCATACTGAACAGTGTCCTACTCTTCCTCCACCCTAGCTGTTTGTATAATTTGTCAAGGTGGTTATAAATTCTGATCTTGCCCTCCAACGCCCTTGTGTAGTCTCTTGTAGTTCCGAAGCATCTGCAAATTTATTATGGCACTCTCTGTTTCATAGCTGCCCTCTTTGTGTGTACAGTAACATAAAACAGACCCCGTTAGCCAGCGGAAGTCCTGATCTTACCAAGTAAGATGTTACAGGATCAGATACCACTTTATAGTTCTCTAAATCAGGACTAATTTTCTAAAAATGAAAGGGTTTTTATTAGAGTGTGTGATGAGTATCAATGCATGCTGCATATATCAGATGGAGCACTTAATTACAGCTGGACTGGACTATTACTCTGTCCTGCTGAGTGTCCAGGCTGCCAGATGAAAGGCAGGTCTTGCTGTGCTGCTGCACTGAAGGGGGGCTATGGAAAGGTTGTTTTAAGCCAGCTGCAGTGTGTATAGCAGCCCTTGCATACGCTTTCCTTGGCAAGGAAGAGGGGGTAAGTCATGGTTTCATGAGTGATAAACCGAAGGAAGATAAACTTGCAGCGTTTCCGTTTCTTTTTTTTCTTTTTCTACTTGGTTGCCATTGCTGCTGGTAGAGTCGGGTGAGGGCAGGATATCAGCAGTCTCCAGAGGATGTGGGGCCACTGAACGGAGGAGATGTCTCAGGTTAAGTTGACCAGCTGCATGAACCCCTTCAGCCCCCAGGGCATTCCCCCCTCCACACAGATTTGGTTTTAATTCTCTTTTTTCTTTTCTCTCTTGTGGAATTTAACACCTAAACAATTGGTTTTAAAAAAAAAAAATAAAAAAAATTGCTTGAAATGTGTTTGAAGACAACTGAGCAGGAAATGAAGCTTTTGGCAGGGTTGATGTTTTTGAAGTGACTTTCTCCCCTAACTGCTTTATTCTGAAATCTCTAGCGAGGAGCAGATGTGTCACTGGCGTTGCTGTTGCTCTGTTCTGCTGCCGGCAGTTTCATTTCTCTGGAGGTTCAGAACCTCACGCTGCCTTGGCCACCTCTCAGCTGTGCTTCTGGTGGGGACAAAGTGCAGGGCTCTTTGGAGAGCAGGTGGCGTAACATGGCACGGGGCCTCTCACCTGGGAGTTTGCTGCAGCTGATTTACACCAGCTGGAATTTCTGCCCCTGGAGATTTTGCTCTCTGCTATGCTCTTGTTCAGAAACACTGCCTTGGTGCCAGGACTTCTTCCCTGCTTCTGACTAAATGATTGATGGATTATGGGGGAGGGGAAAAAAAAAAGGCAAAAGCTCTGGGAAACAAAATACAGCTATGACAAGAAGTGCTCAAATGGATACGTAGTGCAGCACATGCTGCTGAGAATGTATAAAAGGAATTGGATCCTTTTTTTGGTACTGCCATGGCAATTCCATGACTGTTATTTAATGGTGTCACTGATATGTCTGTTGTGAGATATTACACAGCACACAGTTTGTATCAGGACAAAATCCCAAGAAACTCTGAACAAACTAATTCAGGAGGACAAAAAAAATTCAGGATACTGTTAGATTGATTATCCTCAATCCTTGTAGGTATTCCAACAAATCTTATTATGCTGTCTGTGACAGACTTTTTTCTACTAAAATGGGTAACAAATGCTGGTGAATGTAACAAATGTTGTGCTACTATGTTTATTTTTGTCTCCTTTAAAAAAGCTTTCTTATTTTAACTAGTCTGCATTGTGCTCTTTGTCTCCACTTGATTAATGTAACTTCAGGACAGTATTTATTAACTAATTTTCTGATCTGATCTGGAGGCACTTAAAAAAACCCCCCGAACCCCCAAGCCCAAATGCCAAAACTAAAACTAAACCTTAGCACTTAAATCAAGACCAGTGGACAGCCTCCAGTAATGAGAATGAAGGAAAGGACACTGGGCAAGCTGAATTAAACAGTCTTAGCTCTTTTCCTTTTTAGAAGTGATCTAAATTTAACAGGCCAAGAGTTATTTTGGTGCCTTTAACTGATAAGTTCAATGAAACATAGGCAACTTGCAGCACTTTCAGTGTGTAAAGGAATTTCAGGATTCCAGGAACGGCAGGATGTAACCTTCACTTCACCTGGAAACATAAGCAATTCTTGGGGCAGTTGATAGGCTTCCTAATGAAAAGTGGGAAGCAGCCAAAATCCGGAGCCAAGCTAACACCAGAAATAGATCTGCCAGAGGCTTGTTTTGCACTGTCTAGAATGGCATATCACAAATGATGTGAGCAGAAATACCCGGCTGGGTCCAGCATTGCACAAGCAGGGTCAATCCTGACTGTTTTCCTTTTTAAGTATCGTGAAAGCTTGACTAAATGAATGTTGTGTTTAAGTTTCAGCTGTCTCAATATGTTGTTTTCTTTCTTTCCTTCTCACTTGCTCAAAATACAAGTGTTTATTTGGTAGTGTATATTTACAATTAAAGATGTTCACGTGTGCATCACCCAAGAACTCCAGCTCCCCTGCTCCAGCAGCATGGAAATGAGGAAACAGAGAGAGAGAGAGAGAGAGAGCAAGGTTTAAATCTCTAGGAAAAGGCAAATAGGAGAGAGGAAAGGGCTGAGCACAGAGGACCCATGCAGGGGGCAGTGGGGAGACAGGGGTTTAGCTGGTTTATTCTTGTTACTTCACAAGGTGTGTGCTCCTGGGAAAGTGAAGTATAGTCTGGTTTGCACATCACTTACTGCATGATTATTTGTGATTATGTTTAATTATAGAATCAGATCTATTGTCTTCTCTGTCCCACCGGAGACAGGGAGTTTTGTGGGTGGGGTATAAGCAAAAGCCATCAGAGCCTTGCTGAGTAGGAGCAGAGAGACAGAAGCCTGTGGGAGCACAGCCTGGATTTCCAGTCCCAAGCCCAGTTTGTTTTTGCAAAGGCTTGGCTGTATTGGAGGGGAACTCATTTAAAAGCAGGTGATGCAGGATGCGTTGTGACAGCCCTGCTCTGTTTTCGGGGTTGAGCCATGCTCTAAGCAGTTCAGGTTGTTCTTTTCCAAGCCTAGTGTAAGCAATGTTCAAAACAAGATCCTTAATGGAAGGTGTCTGTCAGCTTATCATCAGACAATCTTGTTTCAGACATCTCTACTGCTGCTACTTCAACCCTTTTCCAGTGATCATACTTTTCCCTTCCTCCTTCATTACAGCTATTGTACATCATTAGGGAACTTGAAGTCTTGGAAAATATGCTTGTTCACCTAAAGCCGAGGGTGTGATTTTTCCCATCCAGAAGATGCAGAGGGGTGTTTTGGTAGGCTGTAATTCCAGCCTCTGAACCTGGTCAGTACTGGATACCAGGCACCCAGCAGAATTCAGCTGGGGGGGATGGGATGCAGGTCCTCCCCTGGGCCATGCTGCCCCAAGGCTTTGCAGTCTGCAGCAGCTGCCTGGCTGGGCAGCAGAGCAAGGTCAGAGCTGCTCTGTTTCTGCAGTTGTTTGTGATTGTCATGTAGTTAGCAATGTACACCAGCCATTAAACTCAGGTTTTCATAGTGTTGTCAGCAATGGCAATATCTGATGATCATGTTAGAATTGCTGTATTTCAACTAATTCTTTACCACTGTTCAATGAAAATGTTCAAGTCTTCGTTTGGGAAGCCACTGTGGGAAAGGCTGAGTGCATGCCTAAGTGGGAACTACCTATGGACCATATTAGCACTGCATGAATTATTCAGACATTTATGAGCAGTTACTTAGAAACCACTTCTGCCTTCCTGAGACAGGAAAAAGCACCAAGCACACTGAACATTGTTTGTACCACACTGGTTGTCTTTGCAGACATCCTCTCCTGATGGCCTGGGTGCCATTCAGTACATGTCCCTTAGGGTTAGACAACACTGGGAACCACAGGTGTGCACTGGGGTATTTTCCATTTGGTCACTGAGCATTTTTTGGTGTTTTGGTGAAGTTGCCATTCATCATTTGAATGAAAGCATTGAAGGGAGAGGCTTTTGTCTGTGGGCTTGTGTTGTCCAGGAAAATGCAGATACTCCCCTCCAGCTCCTCTTTCTTTTAAAAGTTACGTGCAGAGTTGCTGTTGAAGCTAAATATATGATCTATTTAGAGTTTATATATAATTTTTTACTTATTCTCAGGAGAACGTAACAGCAAATGAAGCAGTGATCAATTCTCCACTGCTCCTGTGTGCCCTGTGCTGTTGATGTGAAGTCCTTTGTATGGTCTGAAGGACAAACACAGCCTGAGGCTTTGGAGAAGCTGTTATAAATGGCATGGATAGAAATGGGGGCCATTACAGGAAAAACCAACACTTCTTGCAATAAAACTTAAATGCCCATTACACCCCTCTGAGCAACTTAGAGCACAGCATGGCAGCAAGTTAGAAAGCCATTGGTCCAGGGAAAGTGTCAGAGCACAGTTGCATCCTTTAAATGCTGGCCTAAAAACAACACAAAGATCTCTCAGCTTGGAAGTGCTGCTGTCATGGAGAGGGTTTTTTTTTAGTTTAGGGAGTGTTGACTTGTATTTTTTTTAATACCTCTATGTGTCATATAAGTTTGTTGGTCCTTGAGCACTGAAACACAGTGGAACAAATTGAAATAAATAGCATTGTGTAGGCATGTGTGCTGTCCTTGCTGCAGAGAATTGATGTGCGATCCTTAAATCACTGGGCTAGTCTGCAATAAATGGAAGGACTTAATAAGACAGAATGAAATGAATTAAAATATTTTTTTCTCTGCTGTGTTTGAAATATTGCAGCGTAAAGGGTATTTATTGATCTGCTCAGTATAAATGTCTTAAGTACATTTGCTCACTTAACAATGCTGTTAGTTTGTCATAGTGCTTCCAGGGAACCAGTACACCCTATTTACAGATTTGATTCTCCCCACTGGCCTTTCAGTAGCTTGGACAAGTATTCTGTAGGAGTCACTCATTAAAAATCTGTAATTGCTCTGGAAGACCACTTAGCAGCCATCCAAGGGCATTCTTCTCCAAGTACCAGCTGTGTGAAAGTACTTTGCTGTCAGAAGCCAGTATAGAGAAATTCCTACAACAGGAATGCACCCTTTGAATTAACAAATTAAGAGCAAACTTCTTTTTGTATTTACTCAGCAATTCATTCCTAAAACACAGTGAAAGGCTAACCCCTGATGCAAGGGAAATAGACTACAAGGCCTGTTAAAAGTTATCAGTATTGAGCAATTTCTGTACATGGACCTGTATAAATACTAAGCATCAGGGAAATGCACTCTAAGAATTAAGAGAAATCCAGTTAATGGCTGTTCACTAATACAGACTTGTAAGTTAAAACAGCATTTCAGATATTCGTGTGCTGTATGCTCAGAGGGAGAAAGTGCTAAACTAAAATTAGGAAGAGGAGTAGCCCTTTTTGCTTTGACCAATGGAAGAAAATAGATGTATGTGATGTGACATTGCAGACAACCTTGTAATCTTGATTAGTGGGAGTACCTTCAGAAAAAAAAGAGGTGTTTGGCAAAACACTGTCAGAATCAATACCACTTTGAAATGATTGTGTGTCTTGCTACATTGCCTTGCTAGTTACATGAATACATGGACATATCCAAGTGTTTAGTCCAGGAACTTGATGTAATGCAATTAGAACTAATAAAGGATCAATATGTAACTTCACTCACAGGAACAAGTGGTAGTCTGTTATATCAAATGGGCATGGGAGTCGATCATCCTTTCCCTATCTGCCTCTACCTCCTGTCAGGCAAAAATCTGGCTTCCATAAGTCCTCGTTAGTGAGTCAGGATATCTAAAATCAGGGCAAAATGTTCGACAAACGTCACAGTTACTCGCTACTCAACAAAAAATACTAAGTGGTTTGCTAGGAGGTTCAGCACCTGCTTTTGACATAGTAATTAAAATGATACTTGAGACAGTCCACTTAAATGCTTCTGTTGCCTTTTTTTGGTTTTAAAATTAAAAGCTAGACACGGTTAAGGGGAAAAGGGGCTTTTATTTCGGTATTTATTTAAGGATCTTTAAAGGTGCACACTTTGTTTGGGTGGAATGCACTGAAAAGCACACCAAAAAGCACACACACGATAGATCGTGTATACAATTTATAGGCTTTGTAAATTAGCATATTTATTTGAAATTCTCCATTGAGAGACTTGAATGAGCTTTTTATCTTGAGGAATTTCTTTCTGGATGGGCTTATCTTAGTTTATAAGGTGTTCTAGAAGGGACCTTGGTGTCTAGGGCTCTTTGACCTCTAACTGCAAAGCTTCCAGGATGTTTGGTCTCCTGGCTTAATGGAATATTGGGTCTATGCTAGTTATCAGACTTAAAAAATTACAAGTATGTGGGCTAAAAGCACTGAGGATATATAAAAGAGTATATGAAAGGGATATAAAAGAAAAGGTAAAAAAAATCATCATGGCACCACTTCTTCTCATCTGGAGTCAGAGACTTGCCAATGCCCCTTGGTAAAAGTCAGATCTATGGAGAATTTCCCAGTGTTGAACTTTTTCTCTTGGAACAGCTTGTTGGCTCTGTGGAATCCAGCTGAGCCACAGGACATTCTTCCACGTGGGTTTAAGCTCTGTTGCTGAAATAATCAT
The DNA here is from genome assembly GCA_013398115.1 of Falcunculus frontatus. Classification (NCBI taxonomy): domain Eukaryota; kingdom Metazoa; phylum Chordata; class Aves; order Passeriformes; genus Falcunculus; species Falcunculus frontatus. The sequence goes on from VZRV01008204.1 coordinate 437,419, forward strand.
TGTGCCTTCAGTTCAACAAGTTAATTTTACCTGGTGGGTTGAAGTCCAGCTTGTGATTGCCCCGCGTTCAGTAAAGATAGCAGTATGTTGCCACATTGGAAGGAGTCTGCAGACACAATTTTATTTTTTACTAAAATGCTTGTAACAGCACAAAGTAAAGAACACTCTAATAAGACTTGTTGGTAAGTTTCATACTTATCATAGTAACTCTGTAGAAAAAGTAGCATGGAAAGGTTTTTGTTAGCTGCTGGAGTTTATTTTCAGAAAAAAATGTGAACACTCCCAACTGAAATTCTCTTTTAAGAATTTGGAAGCTGCAGAGAGCTGAGCTGATGAAACAGTTGTTCATCATTCCAAAACCCTGTACCCTTGCTTAATTCTAATAATAGTCATACATAATCTGCTCTGTGCTTGAGCTTTTTTTTTTTCTTCATTATAAGAGTTTAACAGCTTTTGAATTTGAAGACTTTTAAAGCAAAATATTTCTGTTAATGAAATAACCCATTAATGATGTCACAAGTTTTAGAAATGATTTTTAAAAATATACTATCCTTTGATAATTAGGAAGGATCATTATCTACCCTTCAGGAATTAAAACTTAAAATGTTTGAAGTCATTCATGCATGACTATGGTTATCACTGAAGATCAAAAAAGTAATCTGTTCAGGTCATTGGGCATCCATCATCAGTGTGTACGTAACTGCACGAGCTCTGTTCCATCACTGGCAGCTGCTGAACAGAGCACTGCTTTTTCCATTGTGCTGATGGTTTCGGATGCACGTTCTCAGCTCTGACCACAAACTGCAGCAGTGATGCTCCAACATCGTTCTGACATGTATCTCCTGAACAGGTCACTATACATGACTGCACATCTTACACAGAAGCAGGTCTCAATATGTAATAAAATTGCCTCAACACTAATAGATTCTCATTTCAAAACTAGTACCTTTGAAAATAAAGTAAAATAATGGCACGGTGAATTAGAAAGTGGCCAGCTGGAGCAGGCTGCACAGCAGTGACTCAAGATGGTTATTAACCTGTACTGGTTTTAACTCTTCTTTCCAGTTTGCAGGCTCTGATCATTCTCCATTCTCTCTGTCTCTTGCTGCTACAACTAGCAGAGGTAGATTTTATTGTAATTAGTTTATAAAAATTAAATCTTACAGGGGAAGAAGGTCTGAGTGATGAGGCCTTTGAAATGGGTTTTTGGCAACTTTCTCCTGTCAGCCAAGGTTACGTGTATCAGTGGTGGGAGTTACAACCTGCTTCAGAGGCGTGATAAACCCTGGGGTTTGATCTAAGGAACTGCACGTGGATGTGACCATGGTACGGTGGACAAAAATCGAGATGAGGATCTTCTGTATGTTACAGGTCTAAAAACCACAGTGTTATTCTCAATCTACTTTCTTTGTTAAGTAGCTGATGCTAATTAGAAAGGTCAAACATCTCCTGTAATGCCAAGTGTCTGACTCAGATTTCTGGCAGAGAGAAGAACAGTCCAAGTGTCTTATTGTAGACCTTCCTTTTTTTTAATGTAATGATACACAGTACTTTAATCCCCCCTTTTCCTAAAAGAAAAACATTGCCTGTAACAGCATTTGAACTTGGTTTGGTTTTTTTTTTTTAAATATAATAGATTAGAATTTTGATAGTTCTTCTCTTTTTCTCTTACCTCTCTTTGAGGTCTCATCTTAAATTTCACCAGAGCCTGGCTGATACTTTCTGTTGGGTGCTGGGCATGTCTGCAAATGGGTTCAGGGAATAATCTGAGCTGCTGGAGATATCCGTTTCTTGGCCACTGGGTTATGTTCCCATTCAGCTTGAGATTTAGGAGTTCTCTGCTTTCCTGTTAATTTTTTTTTCATTTAAATATTATGATAAATGCATGTGAAATGCAAATATTTTGGTGTGAGCATCGTAATTTCGTAAACCTTCACTGATTCTTCATAGCTTAGTTAGTTTTAGGAGAGAAGGGAACAGACTTGGGTCTGGTGTTTGCATCCTCTGGTGGGGAATATTCTCTGCCCATTCTGACATGGGCTGGGAAGGCAGCATGCTAAATGGTTCAGGTGAAATTCAATTTTTTTCCCTTTCTTGTTCAAACATCCACTGTAATATGTAAGACGTGGACAGTTGTGGTGAAAGATGCTGCTTTAGTCCTTTTCACTTTTGGAAGAGTGGCAAGAATGAAATTCCAGTTTGAGTGCTTTTCAAGGACATAAGGGATTAATATGTCTTAAAATAGACACCATTAACTTAGAAATTTATTTTCCACATTTGAATAAGAAAAGATAGGGAGGAAATGGTGTTTTCTTTGTTCTTTCAGCCTGTTTTGTGAATTTCAAGACAGCCTGTTTACAAGAGAGTTAAATTCTGTAGAATCTCAAGAACTGTTGTGGTTTTATGTGCTTGAGTAGTCATGCATGCTTCCATTTTACAGGATTATTTTAGATTCTGGTGATTGCATGGCACCACAGACTCTTTTTTTGCCAGTAAGACCACGAGGCAACAAGGAGTGAGCCTGGGGGTGACACACACTGCCTTGAGGAGGGTGCTGGTGAAAGTGGGGCCTGTTTCAACTATGTGCTTTATGGGATCATTGTGAATCGTACCCTTCTTTTCCCGAGTCTCCAGCAGCAAGGTTCATCTTCTTTTAGTTCAGTGTGCTGCCAGCTTGGTTACTGACTCAGGTATTTGCTGCCAAGGTGGTCAGAAGGACTGAAGTCACCAGCTGTGAGCGAGTAGCGGAGCCATGAGCGCACACAGAGCTCCCTCCCACTGCCAGGCGGTGACACCAGCACCAGAGAGGAGTGAGCATGGCACATTGTTTCTCCTGTGGGACTGATTATTTATTTCTGCATTCTGATTCATAATAGCATAATAACAGACTTGAGACAATAAGATAATTATTCCGCTTCTTGGGTGGTTAAAATTAACTGTGCTCATTGCGTATTTGTTCAGTAAAAAAATACAAGTTGTTTAGTAGTTGCCCAGAAATTCATTATCTGCATAATGTTCTGTTTCTAAATGTGCGTTGCATGACCATTAATCTGTGCCAAGAGCAGGCATGCAGCACTATCTGATGTAATTAGTTTTCCCCTTACATGCCAGGGAGAACATCTGGGCTAATTGTGTGTTGTTGACAAAAGTTGCCATTCTAATGGGGGTCCCTGTTTGTGCACACACACGCTCATTATAGGTACAAACATGCTCATGATTTCAGTTTATCCTCAAGCAAACTGATAGCTCTTACTGATGAGATTCTCCTGGTGATTTGGTACTGGTGTTGCACCGTGTCTCTGGACATCTTTAGCAAATGTTAGCAGGAGTAAAATGCTCTCAGTTTAAACAGAAAGCAAACAAACCTGTAATGCTGCTTCTTCTGTTTTCTTTTTCCAGCCGCCACTGGTCCAGGCGATTTTCAGTGGTGATCCAGAAGAGATACGGATGTTGATCTACAAAACTGAGGATGTCAATGCCTTGGTATGTGACTTGGCTTGTTGTGCACCGTGCTTATGGGCTGTGGCAATGACAGTATTAAACATGACCTCAGTAATTAACAGAGAATGGAAATGACTGGGAAGTAAGAGATTTGGGGCTTCAGTGGTATCCTGATTAGGAGTCTGATATATAATTGTCTGCAGCAGGTGACTTTAAATTTTCTAAGTGGATGGTAATTATTCCAAATGTGCAGGTCAGTCAGGGACATTGTTTTTTCTCTTACTGAGAAAATGAATGAAAACAGCTGAAAATTGCATATTTTTACTCTCTGTAGGGTTTCCTTTTATGAAGAGTCTTTGCAGATCAGGAGCTGTTATGCATTTGACTCTACTTGAACTAAAGCATCACTATAATTCTCAGCAGTGAGAGTAAGGAAGCAGAATCTTGGCCACAATTTGCCCACAAAGGAATTACTGTTTTGCAGACTGGCTTATTCTAGCCAGAATGGTAAGCAGCTGTAAACAAGTAGTAGTTGAGTGCCTTGGCAGTGAAAAAAAATCTCCATTTCGACTTGGTCTTTTTTGCAGAAATTGGGGTGGTGTTTTCCCCTCTTTGATTTTAACTTAAATCCATACTGTTAGAAATAAGTCCTGCCAGTCTTGACTATGATCTGTGGCCTCTCAAAGTGGTGAGAATAGAAAGCAGAAGCAGAATGATGATTTCCAGCTGTTTCCTGGACTTTTGAGTGAACCTTTCTTTTCTTCATGTCTTTCTGTGACGTAAAAACATCAGTTTATTCATCACTAACTCCAGCAGTGGGTCTGGTATGGTCTTGGCTCTGCAGCTTTTGCAGGTAGTGGGGTCCAGCCATCTGAGAGCTTGGTTCAGAGCTGCCAAAAGGAACTGGAGAGGTGATCCTTCAGATCTGGTTGACTGGGGCTCCACTCCGTTTGCTGTCCAGGAGAAGGAAAGACTTGCTGATGTTTTAAATCTGATCCAAGACCTTGATGTTAAGCTTTCCCTGTGATTATCAGTACCTGATTGCTTTCTTGAAAGTTCCTAAAAGCGCTTCCTTAAAGAATCATCTCCCTTGAGTTTCCTCTTTGTTTTTGCTGATGATCTTAACAAACCAAAGGAAAAAGCCAGACCCAACCAAACAAAGCACCCTCAGCAAGCTAGATAAACACCAGAGTCCCAAACTTTCCTCTGTGTTTCATACTGGATTTTCAAAATAGCATTTCCTGTACAAGGTTATTGTGGGGCTTCTCCAGTGTTTTTCTATCCTTTGGCTGCAAGTGTGTTAGTGATGGTTGCTAGGGAGATGCTCTCAGCTGTCAGGTGCAAGATTAGATGAAGAATATGTATTTTGCAGATGAGTACCATAGTGCTTAATAGAAAAAGTCATTGAATGGTTTTGCCCAGAATATTATTTACAATGCTCAAAGTCCACCCAAGAAAGCTTTGCCTGAACAGTTTTTTTTGTCAGGAGAAAAATGCAAGGCTGTTCTTTGAAGTAATTAGAAAAATATTGGTCAACACGGACTCTGAAGATTGTGTTCTGAATAGTGACTGCAGGGAAGTGTCAATTGCTTAAAATATCACTAAAGAAAGATGAAAAGATTTCCCCCTCGTTGTGCTGTGAGCTGGCAATTTGCATTGCATGCTTATGTTTCTATTTTAAGGGTGTTTTTAATTACTTCCATGTTAGTGTCTGGTTGCTCACATGAGAGGAAACTCTGACACTGTTTGGCAGAGATTTGTCCTTTGTTGATCATTTTGGTTGGCTGTGTTAACACTGGAATAGTTCAAATATAGGTAGGACAGGGATACAAAATAAGAGTCTGGTTTTGCAGCAAGCTTTGGGAATTTCCGAAGTTTAAGAAATTGGGATTTTTTTAATCTCCATCAAGAGAAGTATTTGGAAGACAGAAGAAAAAGTTCGTGGAGAAACAACACAAAATTAGGAATACATGTGCATACTTCCCAAGAGAAAATTAATCTCAGGAAAGGGTTTGGAGGAAATCAGAAGTTTAGAAGATTACTTTTTTTTGGTCTGTTAAAATAATTAGTAACTTCCCAAGCCAAGGACTTGTTTGTTGATGGAAATGGCTCCATTCTGCACACTGCTATAATTGTGACTTCTATTTTGCAACAAAGTGAAATCTGCTTGGATTACAAGTGTGATTTTAGTTCACTCTGCCACCATAATTGTCACTTTGACCTCTCCAGTCCCTACCTGTGCTCTGGAGGCATGTGATGCCACTTGTGCATCCTGAGGGCAAGGACCCTGTCAATATTTCACTGGCAATGAGCAATTCCCTGTGCCTGGGTGCTGAATGTACACTGTGTCTGTGGGAGGTGTGGTCTGCCTGTGGGCAGCGTTCAGCAGCCTGTTTGCCCAGGACATTGGTGATAGCACTTGGACAATCCAGACTGCCACATTAGCTGCAGGTAGACATCTCCTTACACTTGCTGTTTGGTACATTCACAAGTAGCAGGGTGATCATGCTATGTGGATGTAGATGGGGATTTTTTGGGGTGCTGCTTTTACTTAGGGAAGAGTGGGAGAGAATGACTCCCAGAATCTAAGGGCTAATCTGGATTCAGTTGTAAACTCCTTCTTATTTGGGATTCATAATACACGTGCTTACGTCTGCAAAGTCCAGTTCTTATGTTAAATGTTATAAACCAAAACCCTTCCTGTGAAATTTCCATTTTCCTCTCAGTCTTCCAGTTTAGTTTCCCTTCCGAATATCCAAAGTCAAACAAAAAAGTTAAAAAACCCTCCAGGATTCTTTCCCATAACTGATGTGTTATTTGCAAGTAATTTCATTGTCTCTGTTTTTATTTTTTATCCCCTAATGCTGTGTTTTCTCTTGGATAGAACCCTGTTTCTAGCTGCAGAGTGTCTGCAGAGGAACGGGCAGCAGCACCAGCAGAGATTGCAGGGCCATACATGCAGGACCATGTATTTAGGGGGTGGTTTATTATGAGATAAGGAGGGCAGGAAGGAAGTCATTATGGAGACACATGTATGTGTGCTGTTTATTATTTTTTTTTCTCATTATCCTGCTTGGAAAGGCATAGATTTTCAGGACTGCCTTTGTCACGAGGATTCAGGCTTCATCCAAGTCTTCACACACACACACAAATTCTATATATTCCTGTACTACTGCTTTTGGAGGTGCTGTGAGTGCTTGAGGGTACAAGTGTGCTCATGTTTAGGACTGTGAGTCTGAAAGGCTTTGCTTGTTTGGGATAGATGAAGTGGAAACCAGCTTGTTGTTCAGTTTAGAGTGACGTGCCTGACTTGGGACTAGGAGAAGCTGTAATGGTGATATTTCAGGAATCCTGGAATACCAGACCCTTACCTCAGCTTGTCCAAGGAACAGTGATTCCCTTTTTGGAATGTAGAGCCTTGCAGGAGAATAAAGCTATCCTGGAAGTAAATGCTCCTCTTGTACATGTCGTTTTCTGTGCTGGAAAGTCTTCTGGAGGATTTAGTCAAGAACTTTGGAAGGCTTCTGCTTTGACACAGACTGACAGTTTGGTGCCAGGTAATAGCTGACTTCCACTGGGTATTTAGCCTCTAGCAGTGCTGTTTAATATGCTGTATATTTAAGAGAGAAGTGATGGAGAATTTTTTTTCTATAGAAATTATGACCAATTCTCCATTATGTAAGAAAATTGAATATGAAATTACACTGATCTTTGCAATGCAAGGTAACTAGCATGACTTTTATTTACATTGAATATTTTTTTGGCTTAGAATTTTTAAAAAATATTTTATAAAGAAAATTTTTGAGCTGTGAGGAAGATTCTGCTGGAGAGATTGAGAGTCTGAAATATTCTGGGTTGCTTTGCAACAGCATGCTAGTGTAGTAATGGTTACTATGTTATATATATATATCTGTGCTGGTGACTCATGTTACCAGTTTGAGAGAGTTAAGGATGTATAGACCATTAAAGTCTCATGGCAGGGTTTGGCTGTGACTGCATTATTGTCTTCAAAGGCAGCAATATCAGCCTGAAATACTTGAATTTTCTAAATCTTTTCCCATCCTGAGTGATGTGTGCTCCCATGCCTTAACACCCCCATCCAAAGTCAATATTGTATTTATAAAAATGAAAGAGTTATTTAAGTCTATCTTTTGAGTCTTACACTGAATACCCACAAGCATCAAAATATTTCCATTCTTTAGGATAATTGTTTCTATGGTCTCAATCTGGAATTAGTAATTAATTTTTAAAGTTATGCTTTTCTACCATAGAAGTCACTGTCAGCCTCATGGAAGGCAAGCGTTAGATGAGGGGGCTGAGAGAAGATAATTTTTCTTGTTCTGGAAGATCGAAGTATTTGCCTCTTACTTCATGAACACTTTGTAATTTAAGAGTCAGTCCAGAAAAATCTTTGTTTCTGAGGCTAAACTGAAGACCGTGGGATGAGAGGTGGTGGAACCAGGATCTGCATTTTCAGATGGGGATTTCTGTGCTTGATTATTACAATGCAGAAGAAAGAGCACAAGGCATAAGTTAAGCAGCTTGACTTTCACCTTCAGCGGTGGTGCTCACGGTCAAACATTTCAATTTGCTCTGTGAATTGCAGGCTTTAATAAAAGAGTGTATGAGGAGGAGGAAGTCCTTGAAGCAGCAGAGATTTTCTTGGTACACCATCAGCTTTTGGCTCCGAATGGTTCTAAATAGCCCGAGAAATAGGTGCTCATATGTGTTTTGCCTCTTCGGTAGTTCCTAACAGTTCCCAATATTTAATTTTTCTGAAGTCAACTTGTATCTGAAATTTTTTTTTTATGATTATGCTATTTAAATGAGGTATACTCAGATGTAACAACTGTATATGAAGTGACTGAGCAGGAGGTTTGTTTCTGTCATTGTTTTGGTTAGACTTGATCAGTGGAAGTTATAGCCATTCATGTGCTTTATTCTGCCACCCAGGCACATTTTGAAGGTGGTAGGAATCCAAAGGCTTCAGTAACTCAGTTTCTGTGGCGCATTAAACTCCTTCTGTAAACTCCAACTATTCCTGTTAGCTACTCAGTCAGTTTGGTGACAAAGAAAGGATACACACATTTATTTTCTGCAGCAGTTGCATTTACATTTTGATAGTAAATAACTCTGTCCTAAGCATCACCCGACCTGAGCAGTTGCAGTTGATATCGAAATTCAATTCCATTATCTCCTTTGAGATGTAGGCTGTGTTGAGGAGGAAATGTAGGCCCTTTCCTTAATGTGCCTGAATATTTTACATGTGCTGATATGATTCATTCAGCTCACTGTTCTGCTAATCTTCCTGCACCCCAAGGCTCTGATCCAGTAAAGCACTTAAGGACTAGTCTAACTTTAAGCCTGTGAGGGCCTTATCAGTGCCACTGTGATCACTTGAACAGTTTAAGCATGTGTTGAGTGTTTTTCTTGCTGAGGCCTTCTGTTCCCCTTAGTTTCTTTTATCTGTATTAAAAAAAAAAGTGTATAGATAATGTTAACCTGCAGAATCATCTTTTCTGTGAACTAATATAGGCTGCTAACACAGTTTTCATAGAATCACAGAATGCTCTGAGTTGGGTGTGACCTTAAGGATCATCTCATTCCAACCTCCTGCCATGAGGGACACCTTTCACTACACCGGGCTGCTCAAAGCTCCATCCAACCTGGCCCTGAACACTTCCAGGGATGGGGCATCCACAACTTCTCTGGACACCCTGTGTCAATACCTCACCACCTTCACAGTAAAGAATTTATTCTCAGTATCTAATCTGAACTTGCCCTCTTCCATCTCGAAACCATTTCCCCTTGTCCTATCACTACACGCCCTTGTAAAAAGTTCCTCTCCAGCTCTCTTGTAGGCCCCCTTTAGGTACTGGAAAGAGAGTTTATCTCATCTCAGCATGATTTTCTAGCCATTGTTTATAGCTTATCTACTGTCTCTTGCTGACCTTTTGTTCTTCTGAGAACTGCACTTGAAGCAGGTCTTAATGCTTTTTGTAATCCTGTTATCATCTCTTCCTCCCACTTACTTTCCTTGCCTTGATAATGTATGTTGAGGTTTGGGGTTCTGCCAAGCCTTTCCTTGAAACGACAGATTTCATCCCTCTCTCTGTGTATAGCCTCCAGTCTTTAGATCATTATTGATTTACTTCTGTGCTCCTGTTCCCAGCACTATGGGACGAGGATGTCTGGAGCTGAATGGATTTTGGGGCGCGGGCTGGGCGCTGAGCCAGCGAGAGAGGAGGTGTGGCTGTGAGAGAACACGGCTCTGAGGGGACACAATGTTGGTGCTGGGGCATTCAGGCAGAAGCCTCAGTTCCTCTGTTTCAGTATCAATGCTGTGTGCAGTCTAAACAGGAACTCGAGGATGTTCCTCCACTGAGTTGCTGAACTGCACGCTCAGCTGAGGGCGTCGTGTGCGGATTTCTCCCTTCCAGAATCCTGAAAATGTTGCCTGTAGGGCTCTGTGTGCAAGTGAACTCTGATTTGTGCCTGGTTGTGATAAATGGAGAAATTTTAGGATTTTTTCCTCTTGGAGAAATAAAGCTTAAATTCAGTTTTGTGACTAAACCAAATCAAGTTTCTCTGAAAACTTGATTCACTCTCAATATGATAGGATTTTGTATTGATTTTGAAAACTGAAGGCTTAGAAAGCTTACAGGGAGTTATTCCTGTTACAGAAGGATAAAATTTTCTGTTTCGTGTCCTTTCCTCTCTCAATTACCAAATTTGCATCAGATTCACAGTTTAATACAGAGAACTGCTTCTAATCAACAAAGCACTGAGTAGCCTTGGTTCCATGATGTAGAAAATTGCTCGGTCTTGTATCATTGGCATTCAACTTCAAATTGCTCTGCTCTTGCCAAACTTGGCTGTGTTGCACTGACAGGTACAAAGGCTATTACAAGTACTGTGTTGTACTAAAGAGAGCTTCATGCATTAATACCAACAAACTAAGGAAAAAAAACCCCAAAACCTGGTTGCATTGCTGTGTACATGTTTGGTCAGTCAGTATATTTTTTGCCATGGGTCACCTTAGGACAGGGAACATGAAATCTCTGGAAGGTCTCGTGCACATGCATTTAGCTTGTAGAACGTGGATTATGTGAGAGCATGTGAGAGTACCTTGTGATAATGGTTCATGAGTGAACACTGCTGCGTGGACACTGCTTAATATTCTTTTAATTGGCCTACCATGTGGGAAGGTGAAAGCCTGTGAGAGATCTTCCCCTCTGACCTGTCACCCTCAGGGTTTTATGTAACCAATCTTCTGAGTGTTTCATGTGCGTGCCCAACACGGAAGATCAAAACCCAGTGCAGCAGAATTTGAGGACTACATACATTATGTATGCTTAAAAATACCATGCAAATATAAAAAATTGATTCTGGTGATCAGTGGCTCTGTGCTTCTCAGTGCTGGAAAACAATTTCCAACATCCCCATGACAAATGGTTCTGCTACACAGATTTGTCCGCATTTATAGCATACTTTGAAGATATTCCAAAATAGCTTATGGTTGATGACTGCTTGGGCATGTTAAAAGTGGTATTTTTCATGACAGGCTCAGAGATCTTTCTCAGGGACAGAGTGTAAATATTGGTAGGGTTTCTCTGTTGGTATTGTTTGCAGGAAGTGTTGAACTCGTTACCAGCTTAAAATATTTAATGCTAGTAGGTTGTAATAAGTTTGATTGGTAAGGTTTCTTAGACCTTATTTTTGTGGTTGGGAAACCAAAATGAAATACATCTAGGACTGGAGACAGGGATCAAATAGCACAATGAGCAGTATTAGCAGTTCTTGTGATTATTGTTGCCCATTTTGTAGTATTTAGCAGTTTCTTTTAAAGGCCTGTGTTCTGGAATCAGCTGAATGAAGCAATAAAATAAAGGGGTTTTTGTGAACACTGTGTTTATACCCCTTGAAATTAATAAAGAAAATCTTTTAAATGGACTCATTAATTTGGAAAATTACAGAAATCAAATAAAAGTAGACTTATTTCAGAATTTCTATATATGATTACTAGCAATTCTTCTAAGTTTAAAGACAGATTTGAATGGTACTACTTTATTTATGTTTAAGGGCCAGTCAGGGTGTACATGCCCGTCTTGGGCTGCTGTAGATACCCAGGTGTAGACAAAGAGGAGTTTGCATCTTGACCCTGTGTGTGGTTCCAAACCTTTCTCCTGAGATAACCTGCTGAAGACTCTGGTGTTGCACTGTTGATGCAAACTGCATTACAAAGTCTGGTATCCAGAAGCATCTGGATTATGTTGCTGTGATACTTAAGAGTGGAAAATGTTTCTGAAAGAGACCCAAAGATGCTCTCTTTTCTCATTTTAGATTTGATTTCATCTACCTGTCAATAGGATATCTGAGTAAAGGCAACATCTCTGCAAGGTCTGGTGGAAACAAGTGATAAAAAATAGAGGATTATTGGGAGGAAATGTATTGTTGAGATCTTGAATTCCGTTCTTTCTGAGACTGCATTTCTAATTATAAACTGAAATGCACACAGAAAAATAAATGTATACAAATCCTTTGCTCTTTAACACCAGTGCCTGCACTTATGGACCATGTTTTATAACTGGACAATCTGTGGTTTTGTAGGATGCCGAGAAAAGAACCCCTCTTCATGTTGCATCATTCCTGGGGGATGCAGACATCATTGAGCTTCTCATTTTGTCAGGTAAGGTACAGTCCCTCACTGCTATTAACTGGTAAATCAGTTAATTTTAAAGCTACAAGGAATACCCAACAAAGCGTATATGAGGAAGTTTTGGGCATTGCCTATTTCTGAGTTTCACAGAGCTGGTTGAATTTGTTGCAAGCTTAGAAAATATATTTAAATTTGGTAACACAATCATAAAATGCATCCTGTGACTGAGCAGAATTAATAAACAAAGTAACTAGCTTTCAACAACTTATAAAGCATTCAGACTGTCAGTATTTGAGATTCAGAAACTTTTTGTAGTACATATTTGAAATATGGGTTCACATCTTGGAGTACAAGCCAAGAATTCTTGTAAGGCAAAAATTACGGAATAATAGCAAAAAAAAAAAATTAGTTTAAATGAATTGTAAGTGCTATTTACATTAGAAGCATGTTTCTAAGAGTCAGGAAGTTTATTTGGATATTAGAGAGTGTGTAGTAGGAAGTATCTAAACAAAAGAAATCAAAAAACTGTTTCCCAACTGTTGTAGTGACAGAAAACATGTTCAAAATATGTCAGAACAAAGCATAAAGCAGTCATCTCTCAAGAAGCGAGCATAATTCATGGCAAACTCCTGGATGTGCTTGCAGATTTTAAAGGCAGTGTTTTTCTAAGCTGGAGAGCTGTAAGAGCAAAGCTTATGGGGATTTAAGAATGTGGCACTGAAAGGAACCTTATGGTACAAACATCTAACCCCTTGCAAGCAACCTTGTTACGCAGTTGGTTTCACAAATTTTTAGACTGCTTCTTCAAATGAATTCCTTTGTTTTTGTTTTTTTTTTTTAAAGTTATTTCAGAATTCTCAGCCCTGTGATTACAAGGCACCTTCTAATTTCCAACCTTGAATCCTAGAATAATTCAGGCTGGGAGGTATTTCTAGAGATGATCTGATCCAGCCTCCTGCTTAGAGCACCAGCCAGTTTCAAAGTCAGATCAGGCTGTTGACAGGTGCATCCAGACCACACAAACAAATTTCTTTGGCTCGCCAGTCTAGCCAGACCTGGAGAAGGCAGAAAATTAGAACTTTTTTTTGCTGTAGCTATGTGTTTTCTCTGTTCATTTTGGGGGAATTTTGGGTTGCTTAATTGCTTAGTGAGGGTAACTAGCTGGACATATGTCACACATCAGATCTTTCTGCTCTACCCCTGATGGCAGCAGAATGGTTGAAATGAACACTGCTCTGCTGACAGGTTATGCTAGGGTGGGTTTTCAGTGTGCTAAATGCAAACATGATTTTCTTCCTTGGGAGGAAGGAGTTAATAAATTTAATCTGTGCGTGTGTTCTTGCAGTGTGTGTTTGTCACATACTGCTGTTCCACTGTGGTGTGAGGAGATTGCAGGAGCAATGGATTTTTTAAGTTTTGCAAGCAACAGCACAGGCAATATCCTTATAAAGAGAAAGGTGAAACAGTTTCACCCATTTTTCCCAAACAGCATCCAAAAATGTCCTGGTGAATGTTCCTGATGAGGGAAGAAGGCTTTCTAGTGTTCTTCTGGGACACTTGCTTCTAGCACCTCACTGCCAAAATGTCATCCATGGGCTATAGGGTTTGTCTGATCAACAGCATAAAATGTAGGTGATGCATCTTGGGGAGTTTTTATATACCCAAGTGAGTGTGAAACACTTGTAATGTAGGCTTTTAAAAACTGAACTTTGTGTCAGTAGGACTGTGCTGGGGTTCAGTCTGCAGGAACTGTGTGGATCTTTCCCAACTAGCTCAGCACGAGTCAAAATTAATTTTGTGGTTCATATTCTACTTAATCTTTGTCCTTTCATATCAGAAGTATCATTACTCATGATGAGCGTGAGTACTTGTATCCAAGAGCAGGTTTGGAGGTTTCTGAGGCTTGGAGGAGCAGGTTTAGGAGTTGTTATAAACACCTCTTTGTGACTGTGATCTCTCCATGAACTAGGCTGCAAAGACAAGTGCAGCCTCTTCCTTTGCTTCACCTCTTCAGTCAGTAAATGGTGGCAGTAAAAGTGTATCATAAAATAGTAATCTGAATGTAACATTTAGTTATGTAAGCAGAAAAACTTTATTGTCTGACTTAGAATGAGACGGTGTTTTCACAGAGAGAAAGCACACAAATGCTTGCTTTTGGTGTCAAGAAATATTGTCAGCATATTGGGAGGAGTATCAACACATTTCATTTTGTACAGTGCTCAGGAGAGAAATTAAACTAAACACACACCTTCTGAGATTTGTGGTCTATAAACTGGTGGTGGCACAAATAAATGTAGTGTCTAACGAATAAAATTTCTGCCCGGGTGGTTGGAGACAGACCAGGAATGGCTTTCTAGGTACCCACTGGAATGGAGTCTGTCTGGAATTGATACAGAAGAGAGATTGCCAGATCCCTCAACTGGTGTGAGTCACCATGGCCCATAAAATGTCAGAGCCAGACAGGTTTACACCAGCTCAAAGCTCTGATCCATAATCATGTGGTCCAAACTGGGGAAGTGTGCTCTGTGGTTTTGTTTTTCCAGGCTACATGAAAGCAGGGGGCTTTGAGCACTTCTTCACCTCCTTTCTGTCAGAAAGGAGAAGGAGCAGAGTAGCCACCTCACAGAAGGAATCTCTATGATCACACAGCCATGGACGTGCAAGAACAACTGTCTGGGCAAATACAAGCTCCATTCCCATTTGTGCCAGTGCCTCTCCCCATCCTGGGCTTTGAGCTGGTGCCTGAGGGCATCGTGTTTGAGCTCAGTCCCTTACCCCTCATTCCCCACCAAGGCACTTGCCATCTTGGCAATATTACCATGCTTTACTGTTTCAGAAGGCTCTGAGCTTGCCAAGAAGTTGTCCTTACATTTCAGTGGGCCTATTGCTGTGTCTTACAGGAGAAGTTGGAAAGGTGCACGTAAATAATGACATTAATAGGTTAAAGAGTAGAGTTTTCTTCCTCCGCTGACTATCCCTAATATTGGAGATTTACACTGTGGAATCTAGAGACATGGATTTGGCAGATGTGCTGGATGGAAAACTGTACTTTGGTTATGATAAAGAGATGTTAACTTTATTCCTGAAAGCCAGCATCGAGTTGTTTATTTCAGATCTCAAAAGAACAGAGGCAGTTTCAGATTTATTTCCTCTTCTGGCAGAAAAATTTGAGAGTGAAAAATGGCAAAGATTACAAACCAGCCATATTAAAGAAAAGTTGAATACAGAAAGTTTCCTCTCTGTTGATTTTATCTGTAACAAATAATGTTATGTTGTCTACCTCAGCCTCACAGAGCAAATCCCTACAGCTAAACCTTTCCTTCAGGCTCAGGGGTACAAGCCCTCCCAAGAGCATGATGCAGAAGGTGAGGCTGAGAAAAGGCTTTACTCTAGAGAGATGCTTTTTTTTTAAGTGGGTATTTTATAGGATGGGTGGGTGCTGTGGCTACCTGAAAGGATTTAGAGTGAAATCTTTAAAGCAACTTGTATTTTCAAGGAAAATTGTGCTATGATTGACACAATATACACCAATTTGAATGTTTATCAGCCTTCTTTGTCCTTATAGACACACAGATTAATTCATAGAGTATTGTAGGAAGTGCATTGAAATGTGGTTAAGGTACTTGGTCCAGAGTGAAGAGAGGGACACTGAATTTCTGGTTGACTTTGAGGATGTGTTGTGGGATGGTCTTGAAATTTAAGCTTCTGGGGTTTGTACACAGCTCATTTTAGATGTATTAGCATGCTCTAGAGCACTCAGTCTTTAAAATTGGATTTCTGTGTTACTCTCCTTTCAAAGGGCTGTCCTCAGGACAGGGCC
This sequence comes from Falcunculus frontatus, assembly GCA_013398115.1. Lineage (NCBI taxonomy): Eukaryota > Metazoa > Chordata > Aves > Passeriformes > Falcunculus > Falcunculus frontatus. The sequence continues at coordinate 453,339 of VZRV01008204.1, forward strand.
CCCAAGTGGAGTGTAGAGGACACCTTTGAAAACATGAGCATTGCTCTCCCAATGCCTCTGCTTGATCATCCTTAAAATGACAGATATTTTCTGTCCCTGAAGGAGTGCATCAGTGCTGGTGAAGTTTTTTCATTGTCATTAACCATTGCCTGCAAAGAACTGCTGGGAACCTAGAAGTTGAATTTTGGTGAAGGAAATGGGCATTACAAGAGGAAATGTTTTGAAACATCTCTTCAGAAGATGTGCATCTCAGTAAAAGGACAAGAGCAGGTTCTGTAACAGGCAACGGCGGCATTGTGTAGCTCCTGAAAAATGAACAGAAATCACAAACATATTCAACTGATGCTCTGCATTAGACACCTAAGAGCAATTTCACTGTTTCACATAAAGAGGCACAAAGAGGTAAAGGGATGTGGAAAACAGCTGAGAAAGAAAAGGCTGATAGCATGCTGTGTCTTATTTTATTAATACTGCTCTTGTTTTCCTTTTACTGTTTTCTTCAGTTGCTTTCTTGGCAATTATTTCAGTTTCTCAAAGGGTAAGTGGATCAGTGAAGGACATGAATAGCTATTGATGGAGATGCTCCTCTAGGTTTTCTCATCATCTTTGTGCTCACCAATGCTGCTGGAGTTGTTAAATACTGGGGAACAATGTTGGTCATGCTTTGCTACTCCACATATTATCCTTTCTGATTTGGAACCATCTGCTTGTAGGAGTTAGTGAATGGGTAGAGATAAAACAAAAGAAACCTTAATTAAGAACATAAGGCAAAACCCCAAGGCAAATACAAAATAAATTTCTAAACCCAAAAAGGTATTTGCTGTTAATCACTAGGAATTCACATAAGTCGTTTTTGTCTCCGAGATCCTTACCAGGCTAAACCAGGATAATGGAAGGTGCCTTGAAGTCCCGTTGGCTTCCTGATGGTGGAGAAAGTTGTTGCTTTATTTGTCTCTAGAGCCTCACACAGTGCAGGCAAAGGGCAGGATGCTAATGTGTCAACTGTAATGGCCTTCTTACAAAGACAAAAGAAGGCAAAAGCTTCCTTGCTCAGACAGATTAATTAGAAAACTCTTTGAAACTGTGTCTTTTCTAAGGGGTGTTTTTGCAGAGGGCAGGTTGTACCACCAGGTACCAGGTTCTGAGGTGAGTTTGGAGGATTGCCTCTAATTGTTGCAGTAGTTATGAGAGTGGCTTTGTTTTTCTTCAGCCAAAAAACTGCATCCTGACTTGTGGAAATATGCAAGAACTTGTTTTTTCTCTGATAATCTAGCACAATTCCCAATAACCACTGTGATTCACAGGCAAGCATCTTAATATTCCTGAGAATCAGCTCTCAGAAAGTACTGGTGATTCAGAGAGTGGGATTTATTAATTACAGCCTTTTGAATGCACTTAAGTTATGGTGCAAAATGAAGCTTAAGCATCCCTTTGTTCATCAGGTTCAGAGGCTCACCCAGGCTGTGTGCATGACACTTGTGCTTCTCTACATTTTTTTCTGCATGTGCTACTCCTCTCAGACTAGTACTGCTACCTGCAAACCTGTAAGGTACAATATTTTCAGGTTAAGCCCTTTTAAAAATTAGTTTCTCTAGTCCTTATCCCTAGATTTCCTTCCTGAGGTATCACATTAGTGAATAGCTTTAATATTTCTTGCAAACAAATCTTTTTGATCACACAAATGTATAGGATCCTTTTTTTTTTTTTTTTAATTTTTGGGTCTGCAGTCAGCCAGAACCACTGTAGTTGTCAAATATTCTTCCTTTATCCTTTTTTTCTGGCAAGCCAGCCCAAATCCATCCTCTTGCCCAGCTGCCCTTGTCAGAGCACCTGTCTGTGCTAAACTGCACAGGAGGCAGGTGAGTGGTCTCCTTCATCCCTGCTCTTCTGTTGTTTGCTCAGTAACACCCACAGCACCTGATGTAGTAAGTGTCCAGTTTTGTCTCCAACCTGAGCATTTCCTGGTCCTGTTTTCTTGATCCCAGCAGGGTTTGTGAAGCAGGGAAATGGTTATTTTTTAGTGGTCTGCCTGATGGAGCTGGGAACGAGAGATGGTTGCTCAGGCCAGTTCCCTTCATTATATCAGCAGACAGCAGCAGTGCTTTGAGCAAAGGGTGCTTTTCTTCCCCCCAGCTGTATCAGTTGATCTAAAAAAATGCATCTACATAGACAGACATGTACATATGTAATTCCTTCCAGCAAATCTTGCTTCTTTTGTGTCCTGTAAACAAAGCAATTCCTAATAATAGTCCTATCTATCCAGTTCCTTCCTTTGCGAATCACGTTTTATCTGTCTGATATCTGGAAATGCATTTCCAAGGTGAACATGGTGCCAGGAGAGTCTTGGGGAGCATGGAGAGTACCATGTACTCGGCTCTGGTTACTAGGAAACAGCTGGAGCAGGCTGTCAGTGTTGATGCCTCCTCCAGCCACCTAGAAACAGAGACTAGACAAGAGTAAGGGAATAAAGATAGGTCTTTTTTTTGAATTTGAATTTGAATTTTTTTGAATTTGAATTTGAATTTTTTTGAATTTGAATTTTGAATTTGAAGGGCCTTCAAGGTACACCCTGGGGGAGCCAGAGGCTGCTTCCAAAAATTGGACCCCAAGATGGACCCCAGGTCACGAGTTCTTCACACTTTTATAGGTTTGGATCATTTGCATATCAGGGTTAATTCTCCAATTAAAGCCCCAGTTTTAGCGATGTAACGCCCCTCAGCTTGCTCCCCTTAGAATCTTTAGTTTACACATTTTGGGCCTAAAAACAGCCTGGTTGTCCTTGAAGGCAAAGCCTGGAGAGGCTTTGTTATGTCTACCCAGTACGAGAGAGCAGGAATTACAGGCTACAAGGAACTTCAGAGTTACACTCTAAGCAGTACAGGATTTAAAAACATAAAAGTTAAAACCTAAGGCATCAGTGTCACACCCAAGGCGTGCATGTAACCTCTGCTGTTTATTTGCAGGAGCTCGTGTTAATGCCAAGGACAATATGTGGCTGACTCCTCTCCATCGAGCAGTTGCTTCAAGAAGTGAAGTGAGTAAGATTTGACTACCCTGCTTTTACACATAAACAACTGGGGGAAAAGCAAACCCTGGAGATCTGTAGGTGGCATGGGGATGCAAAGAGGGAAAGCATTTCCTCCATGCAGGGCACTGCAGCTGGAAGCCAGCATTTGCAAGTTGCCTGTAGCTGCCCTTGAGCCTTCATGTGCTTGATTTCCACCTTGCTTTACATTACCACAGCAAGTCACAGGGAGTAGTGACCAGGACCCACATGGGATAGAGTCCACTGTGGTCTACAGTGCCCACATCATCTTCAGGTGGTGAAAAAAGAGCAATGAATCCCTGTGGATGTGTGCCTGCTGTGTGTGTGCCAGAAGGGAGTGGATGTGGATGTGATCCAACACGCATTACCACATAGTTTGTTTTGGTTAATTACATTTCAAGGCATCCGTTAGGTTTTCTGTTAATGCTTTTGATTCATGCATAAGGGAGGGTTTGCCCATATTTCTTCTACTTGACAAGTAGAAATCTTCTGACATCACGCTGTACCTCTTCCACTGCTATCTTAAAAAGGAGCAGCAATAACTACTGGGAATGCAGCTCAGGCTTTACTGTGTTTTCAACTGCACCATTATTCTTGGCTTTCCATTGTGGACCTCCCTGTCTACTTTTACACTCCTAATACTTAGTTAACAGTGAGCCCAACTGCAGACCGAATTGGCTGCTGGGGATGAGGGGAGGGGTTGTAAAAGAGACAGAAGGTGGCTGCCTTCCAGAGCCTGATGGACTGGAATCACCTCCGTAAGAGTCCAGCACTTGCCAAGCCTGGAGGCAGGAATCCTGGGCTCACTTCTGAACTCGGGCATTGTTTGGCTTCTGGCTGAGCTTCCCAGCTGCTGGCAGCCACTGAAACCCTCTGAAAGGAATATCTGATAGACTATGAATGCTGTAATGAGGCAAAATGCAAAAAGCCGTGTTGGAAAACAAAGATCAGACTTAAACCTTAAAAAATAGCCACAGTCTTTCTGATGCGGGAATTGCAGTGTGCTTGGTTTCTTTTTTTGGATGTGTCAGAGTACATGATTTTTATTGTCAGTGACAGTCCTAACAGAAAATGTATGTCTTTCTGTGGCTTTGTGTCTCATCTTTAACTCTTTGTCAGCTGAAGTGCAATGAGAAAGTGAGCTGGCAGTTCTGGTACCTCTCAGTGAGTACCCAGGTGCATTAGTGGGGCAGCAGGGGATGGCACCAGCCTTTGATCCCTTTTCATGGTATGTTTTATAAACACATATAGCTTTCTTCTCCTGGCCTTTTTGCTTTGTTATTTGCTGTTATTTATATTTATGCTGCTTTTGGTAGCAATTTTTAAACGGGATTCAGCATTTTTGAGGCTCTTTCAGTGCTGCTTTTTACCTTCTTACACAAGTGAACAAACGTGCAGCTTCGATAGTGATAGTAGTAGCAGTTGGTGAATTCAGAGTTCCCACTGATAGTAGGAGATGAATTAGTGGTCCAGAAGTTGACCAATAGGACTCGGTGTAGTTTTGGAAGTTCTTGTGAGCACAGTTGTTTTTAGAATGATCACCGACAAATTTTAAGTTTTATTACCAATCTTTTACTACGAAGATTTCACAGGATTCAGAAGTTATCTCCTTGAACCCTTTTATATGTTGATTAAAGGAACAAACACTTCTTTACTTATGTTGTAATGGTTTTTCAGGGGCTTTAGGGATTTAAATGTTTGCTTACAAATCAGCAACCCTTAGGTGTGTCTACGTAGGATTGCTCATGGATAGATCAGCTTCCAGCCTTAAACAGTTTGTAAAAGCAAAGAGATTTCACTGTGATAATTTGGGATAGCTAGAGATGCTGGCTGCAGAGGCTTACACCATAGCTGGACACGGCATGCATATGGAGAAACTGTATTAATAAAAGGGGAAAGCTCATGCTCTCAAAAACAATAGGATTAAAACTTTTCCATAAGGACTTTAACTTTTGATCCCAAATCTGATAGAGCAGCAGACTGCAGATGTAAACAAAAATTTGTAAATGTTTTTCTTTTAAAGTCTTTTTAGCTTAGGTTATTCAGTCCCTGTTACTTACTTCTAAAAATTCTCCTTTAACTTCTTCTTTCTTTCACTAAGAGTGCATGAATTTTCCTGCTGACTTCACATCCCAGCTGGGTAGGTCTCCAGTGAATTACATTTAAATGACTCTTAAAATAGTAGGCCTGTAATTTAAAAAACAAAATCCTATTGAGACATCAACAGTCATAAATCATTATTGGTGCTGTAAGAGATGCAGTGTCACTCACTGAACAAATCTGTTAGAGGACAGTTTGTGAGATGGCTGTCGAAAATGAAATTGCTGAGATCAGTTGGGGACAAAGACATAAAACTCCTAGTAATGTATGTAGTGTTGGTACAGACTGCAGGCACTCTTCTGGGCCATTCTAGATATGAAAGTACTGTTTAAACATACTCTATGCATTTGTTATTCGTTAATCAAATTTTGGCTGGGCTTAACAGAAAACTTTGCAGTTTATGGAAAAAGAATAAGGTATTATGTAGGACTTGGGCTCTCCCACGTACCAGATGTGAGTTGTATTTATCAGACAAGGCTGAATGCTACTGTGTCCCAGTAGTTCCTCTGTATTTTGTTTGTTTGTGGGGGGGAAAAGGAAGAAGAAAAGAAGCACAATTTTGAGAAAAACTTGTGGTTTTTATCTGACTTGCTTAATGGCAGATGCATGAGTAGAAGCAGAAATTAACTGATTGTGAATTCTTCAGCAAGAGAGACTCTCAAGAGAGAACAGTACATTTTCTCACTGGGAAATATTTACTTTTAACCAACAAAATTAACCTTAAAAGATGTTGTTTGGTCTCAGGCTGACAGAATGGATATTGCAGTCAAGACCATTGGCCTATGCTTAGCCCTTGGGGAGGAAAGGAATGCTAATGCTATGTTGGGGACACCAGCATTCTCATGTTTTTGCAAAGCTAAAATTTTGTTTTCACACATTCTTTTTTATTTTTTCCTTTTTCCTGTTTATAAATCAAACGCGCGGCACTTTGCTGTTATTTCGACAGGCTTTTCATTTTGTAAATGATTCCTGTAGCAGTGTGTACTGGGTTTGTGTGGCAAGGGTCTGGTAGTGGGGGTGTCTTCGGTGAGACACTGCCGGAAGCTTCTCCACGTCCAACAGAGCCAGTGCCAGGCAGCTCCGGGACTGTCCTGCTGCTGGCCAAGGCTGAGCACATCAGGGATGGTAGTAATGGCTCAAGTGAGCTCATTTCTTCACTGAGAGCACAGCTGTGAGGTACTGAAGGTCAATCAACCAAAGAGGATGGGCTCTGCATAGGCAGCTTAGGACATCCTCAAATCCACCTTGCAAGTTTTGACTGTGAGGCCACTGCTCTCAGTGACAGCGGAGGTGATGTGTGCTGGGGCGTTTGAATTGACAATACCACTCCAGAAGCTTTGGGAGGTGGTTTGGATGGATGTTGTTGTCTGTGCCTCCTCCTGGCCCCTGTGCCGTGCGTGAGCACCGCACACAGTTATCCCGGCTGAGCTGTCAGGAGCGGGGCCGCGCAGTTTCTGAAGCTGATGGCTGTGGCTGTGCTGCCTTTGCAGGAAGCCGTGCAGGTGCTCATCAAGCACTCGGCCGATGTCAACGCCCGGGACAAGAACTGGCAGACCCCACTGCACGTGGCGGCCGCCAACAAGGCGGTGAAGTGCGCGGAGATCCTCATCCCGCTGCTGAGCAGCGTCAACGTGTCGGACCGCGGCGGGCGCACGGCGCTGCACCACGCCGCACTCAACGGCCACATCGAGGTGAGCGCCGCGGGCCTCGCTCGCCACTGCTTGGCTGCTTTGCCCCCTCGTTTCGTGCTCTTCACCTGCTCCGCCTGGGTCTGGACTTGTTAGCGTTGAAACACATAATCACGGCATGATTATATGCAGGTGCTTTTATTGAAGAGCTCTGGGAATCAGGGGTACAGACCCAAATCTGACTCTGACTTGGGTTTGGGATAGACACATTTTATACCCTTTCCTTATGTAACTGCTATACGATCATATGTTGATTATTAACTTTCTATTGTTCTATTGATTCCTATCCGAGCATGAATTTTAGGTCCCCTTCCCACTATTGATTCTACCCAGGCATGAATTTCAAGTCCCCTTCCCACTATTGATTCTACCCAAGTATGAATTTTAAGTCCCCTTCCCACAGCATTTCCGTTGTTGTTGTCCCTTTCTCGTGATTCCTTGTTACAACTGAATAATTATTTATGATTACTAAGTAATCATCGCATTTGTTATCTACCGTACAGGTGGGAACACAGGT